>CM029541.1:4373294-4538294 GCA_017141395.1 Laodelphax striatellus | reverse complement strand
GAAGGAGCAAAAGCAAATAAAAATATTCTATTCCTTATGTGAGATGGTGGGATCTTTTTTCATGATTTCTCTCACTCCTATTCATGATAATTCAACTTTTCTTGCTAATTTGCTTATAATTCTGGGTTGCATCAATCAAGATCAACACTGGTCTTGAATCAGCATTCTATAACTGTAGGCATATGGATTACCCTGGAATTATGTTGATAGTTGGTTGATGCAGTCATCTACAATTATTTCACAGTATTTTCGATACAATATGCAATGAATTGATTGCAATTATTTCCTACAACTACTATGATATTGCAGATAATTATGCTATAGTCTTAGAATTTATCACCTTATAATCTAAATTCTGCAGTAGTGTTCCTATAAGTTGAATGTACAGCCATATACCGTATGAGTTACATTGGGTAAGGGTCTCAAGTTCATAGCTGAAGGTTCTCAAGCTGAAGATCGTTTCTTTACATTCTTTCAATAGTGTCAGGTTGTCATTGTCAAGATCATAGCTCCTGCACAATCCAAATTGAAATTATTTCAACATATAGCTTGTTCAATAAGTTAAGAATGTACCCGAGAAACCTTGATGTTAGAGTTAGAATACTTGACTACAAATACGGTAGCCATAAAATTTTTAACAGCTCACTGTGCACTGTTCTAAAAAATCACTTCCTGGACCCACGTTGTTAGAATGACTGGGTTACTTGTTTTGTATTGCGATAATTAGGCCTACCTACATTTCAATCCTTGTCACTCAATGTCTCTAATGAAATCATTGAACGATTCAACAATAATGAAAGTTGTTCAGCCGGAAAGGACACAAATTAGAATATGATGGAGTAGAAGATGAAGAGAGAGTGAGAGGAGGCAAAGAAGAAGAAGAAGAAGAAGAAAAGAGAATGATATGAAGAAAATAAAGAAATGATATGGGGAAGGGAGAGGACAGAAAGGAGAAGGAGATGGACGAATAGAAAAAAGAGAAGAGGAACACTGAATAAAATAGGAAGGGCAAGAAGATAGAGGAGGAGTGAAGAAGAAGAAGAAGAAGGAGAAGATGAAGAAGAAGAAGAAGAAGAAGAAAAGAAGAAGAAGAAGAAGAAGAAGAAGGAGAAGAAGAAGAAGAAGAAGAAGAAGAAGTGAAGAGAGAAGAAAAAGGTGTAAAGTAGGGAATCGTAGGAGGAGGAGGGGGGGAGGATAAGAAGAAGGAAAAAGAAAATGAATGGTCATGGGAAGGAACAGGAGAAGGAGCAGGAGAAGTAGATGAAGAATAGGAAGAGAAGCGAGAAGAAAGAAAGAAGAAGAAGAGAAGAACTAGAAGGACGAGGAGGAGAAAAAGGGAGTGATGAGCGAAAGTGGTAGAGGAGGAAATAGAAGAGGAAGAGAATGGAAATGAAGTGGGAAGAGGAGGAAGAGGAGAGAAGAGGCGATAAGGAATAGAAGGAGTGAAGCAAGAATAGATATAAGAGGAAGAAGTAACAAAAGAGGCGGAGAAGGAAGAACAAAATGGAGGCAGAAGTGAAACTAGAAGTAAACATGAATAAAATAAAGGAAAGGGATTGAATTAATAAGGACAGTAGGATAAGGAAACTTTCAGATGATGGAAGGAAAAGATAAATCATGATTAGTTCCAATCTATGTCAGTTAAAAGAGACGTCTGATTGACAGGTAAGTCTTCGTTAAACGTTGTTTAAAGCTGTCAATGAAATACTGAATATTTATGGATAATACAGTGACGGGCCATAAAATAAGGTATCAAGGTCAACAGTAGTAGTAGTAGTAGCTGATCTATGCAGTAGTCATATACTTATATTTAAATAATTATAATAGGGTAACATCGTAGTTATCTTCTATTTATCGATACGGAAGTTCAGTAGAACATTTTTAGTATCCGACATTGATTTGATTTTATATTATCTTATTCACTAGTTCCGAATGTTTTAGTTTCAAAATCATAATTACCACAGAAATTGACTGAATCACTGTAATAATTCTATCCAATTCACAGAACATTTATTTAACTACAACTCTTTGATAATTCTTATCGTTTCAGTATTTTTATTCATACGGTTCACTATTCCAGTAACAAAATCAAGGCCAGAATCCAGATTCTTCTATTCAGATTCAGAAATAAATTAGCCAGTCAACTCTGAATCTAGTCTAAACCTTGAACGAGATTATATTATTGCTGGGTCGGGTGTGTGTGTATGTGACCTTTGACCCCGCCTGCTTATTTCCTATGTTGCAATCGTCTATTATTCTTCGGTTTCCCCCTTTCCAAGTCCCCCGGGCCCCTCCCAAGTCCCCGAAGTCCTCTGAAGCACCTCTCAATCCTCCCAAGTCTCCTAGCCACCACATAACTAATAGAATAGAATAGAAGAATAGAATATGTTTTATTTCACTTGCTTACGATACAATAGGAAAATATACAGAGTAATAATGGAAAATATACATAAATAAACTTTACTATATTGAGCAATAGCTCTTGAAATAAAATGAGTGTGTGTAAAATAACTATTCATTAATATTTCGATAGGAAACTAAATTAAGTTTGATAGGAAATGCTTATTAAAACTTTAAGGGCCGGTTTCCCCAACGAAATTAAACCAAGTTTTATTTGTTTTAAAAACATATGAAAAAAATAAAACTTGGTTTAATTTCGTTGGAGAAACCGGCCCTAAGTCGCTTTATTCAAACCAGTCTTAGGCTAAGCGTACACCGGTTAGTCAAGACAAGACGAGATTAGTCACGTTTACTCACAGTAATTTACATAGTTGCTTATGAAGCAGCACACACCGATGCAATGACTAATCGGTGTGTGTTGCTTCATAAGCAACTATGTGAATTATTGTGACTAAACGTGACTAGTCTCGTCTTGTCTTGTCTTGACTAACCGGTGTACGTCTGGCCTAACAGTCGTTAAGTCACGTCAGAGACCCTGAACTGATCAGGAGGGACCTGAAAACTCTGACACCAGACCTGAGCCAGCCAGGTTACACGGAATTATTATGATGATTATTATTAAAACTTTGGGAATAAAGCCGTAGGCCTATGTATAATTTGATCAAAATAATGTCTCATACAATCAATAAAATAGTTGGCTGTAGCTATTATCAATTTGATTTGGGAGGAATACAATTTTGGGCCATAATAATTAATTGGACGAAATTCCTAATTATAATGCCATATAATATTCTGAAGTCTTTTGCTACTGCAAATATTGACAACAGAATAATAGCTAGTAAGGAAATTCGATGAATGCTGCACAAAAAACTTTCTTTTTCAAAAAAATTTTTGGGCCAGGTGAATGAAAACTAGCAAAGACTTTGCTAAGGATTTTAGGAGAGTTTTCGAGAGAATTTCGATGAAGTCTCAAGGTTAAATAATTTTCACTTCACTTCAAAACGTAACCTTAATTCAGAGTAGGCTGCATTATCAAATGGTTTGATATGGAAATTCAATTCAAATTTATTTAGTGTCACTTACAATACAGTATAATGGATATTGATTTATTGTAATAGATAAACCATAGGAATTATCCCATTTCATGTTACGTGTATCTCACAATCTCCATCACCTACCCTATTTACAGCATTATTCAATTAGCAGACTACCTGATCAGAATAAATTTAAACTCGTCCAGGAATTCAATAATTAAACAATTTAAACTGGAATGCATGCACATTGATTCATCAGAGTATTCCCAAGCTCAGAAATAGGAAGCAACTGTTTCAAGGTCGAAACATGGATAATAGTTTCGGTTTTTTCTAGACATCAGTTGACATTTCAACTCTATAGTGTCATGTGCTAATCGACATAAATGGTCATAAATTCTAATTAATAAGCTCTCTTGCTATGAAGTTGAGAATTACAGAATAACGCTATTTCGCGGATTTTGTTTCTATTTGACTCATACAATGAGGATGCACATTTGATTTTACGATCAATTCAAAATCTATCTGTGACAGATTTTTTAAGTAATCGTAGATTACTAGGATTGTAGAGTGGTTAGGAATGAACCTTAACAGTAATCAATGAATCAAGAATCAAGTTCTTCCTAGTATCTATCGAAGCTCATTGTAGACTCATTCATTTTAAGTGTGTTGTTTGTGTATTTGTTTTACGACCAATTCAAACAGTGACTAGACATAGCATAGTATAGCAGGATTCTTTCAACTTGTCAGAAAACAGCTGATTTAACGTTAGTAAACGAGCGTACATCAATCAACTGTTTCTGACAATTTAAAAGAATCCTGCTATAGTCAATTGCACTTGACAAAATCAGTGGAGTGATTGAAAACAAGTTTTTATAGTAATTAATGAACGAAGTATGAAGTTCTTCCTAGTACTATACAATACATACAGTTACAATATTACTCTATGTCGGTTGCATAGTACAGTAACTTGAATATATATAGATATTTTAATAGTGATCAGTGTTCTATCTTCCATGGAACTGTGTAGGCTAGTAAATGAGTACGGTAGTATAATTTCACGTAGCGGTATCTCCGCCAAGGCTATTTCAATGAGAGTTTTTTGTTATTACTTTGATTGTCGTTAGGTTTTTATGTAATTGCATAGTTTACTCGATTTTTTACGAAATTTTTGAGGATACCGCTACATAATTAAATATGTTGCGTTGCACCAACCAGAATCAACTATTTTGAATCAGCTGATCCCTTTTCATTAGCATTGTACTGATCCTGGATCAAAATTGATCTTGTTTGATGCTACCCAGCATTTACACTGTTTCGTGTGATATTTTGATAATATTATATTTAAATGTGACAGTGACCCTTGTGATATTGATTAGGGTTTGAGGAATTTCCATATTATAATTCAATTGTCTAAGGTTCTGAGGCCGATACAGTTCGAAATAAATCATTTTACTTTATTTTGCTTACTCAAAATTAGAAAAAAATGAAAATTTGTTAACCGTCCGTATATGGGGAGGTGCGGATTTGGTAGGTTTTTGCTGTCTCATATATCTAAAGAAACTCTTGTAACCGAACCGTGGCAAAGAGTGGTATACTTATTTGGTCATCGCCGGGTATATTTCCTACAGGAAATATACCTGGCAATGATCAAATAAGTATACCACGCTTCGCCACTATATTGTAACCGTACCTTTAGCTATTAATCTGTTTCTCTGAGATACTAGTCACTCCAAAAACATAACGTATTGAGTGAAAACGAATGATGGTTTGTTCAGTTTTATATTTTAAAATTAATCATGTTAACGTTATTATTATCACCATCATCATATCAATTTTGCTCTACAATAATGAATTACCGTTCTTTGAATTGACCACTGCCAAGAATGAAGTATCTTGCTATTACTATTGATATAATATTATACAATGCCTTGCTGGACGTTTTATAAGTGCCATCATACTATATTATTTTATATTGTCATTGGTTTTATTCCCATTCATTCACTTCTTCAAAATACAACATTAATGGAAAGAAAAAACAGACGTTAGCCAAAATCTTTTAATCCATCCTTCTTCCAATTCTTATTGATATACCATCTACGATTGTGATGTATTAATTCCATCTATTCTTGTCATTCAGAAGAAATAAAGTGTAGCAGACTTTTTCCACATAAAAGAAGGGAATTGAGATTTCTTATGAAATATAACAGTTATACTATCTTTTCCTGGACTTATATATCTATAAGTAATGGAATTTTTTATAATAATCCGATTTTCTATAATAATCGGAAATTCAAATCACAGGTCAAGGATAAAAAAGGAATCACATCAACAAACAAGGATTGTTATCAGGCAAAATGTTTCCCACACAAAACGAAACCGACCAAAGGAATTTCTCACATATCTTGATTGAATTAGTTATTCATCCATTATTGTCAATGTTACACATGAATACACATGTACGATACTATATATAGCACAATCAATGTAGTAAAAATACATAGTAATACAGTAAAATGAACACAAGCAGACAGTTTGACTAAATACACGCGGATTAAAAGATCACGTGAGTCAGATACCAGAAGACACGTGATGGGATATTCAATAGTCACGAGGCTGACATTACACTCACACACACACACACACACAAGTTAATAATGAACAAGGAGGTTGTAAAACTGCCAAAGAGTGAGTGGGTGAGAGACAGGCAGTTGGCAAGCCTGCAATAAAAGCGCGGCAAAAAACAAGACGCGTTTAGAGGTTATGTTCCAACTCTTTAAATTTATGCATACCAGGACAATTACACCTGGTGCGGTATATATGTATCTATGATAAGTGAGATTATAGATGTCAAATAATGCTGGTGTGGTATATCTGAATATATGATAAGTGGGACCGTATATAGCTGTATATACAACCAGGGGTCGTGCTTGGGTCAAGGTGAACTTTGTCACTGACTGTATAGCCTATATCTGTTAGGTAGCCTGTATCTATAACTACTATTATAATACATACTTCCATCATTATCTCCTTTCTTAGTCTCGTTTCTTTCTTCTTTTCTATTTCTTTTCTTCTACTTCTTTTCTCTTCCTCCTCCTCCTACTTCTTCTTCTTCTTCATCTCCTCCTCCTCCCCATCATCCTCCTCCTCCTCCTCCTCCTCCTCCTCCTCCTCCTCCTTCTTCTTGTTCTTCTTCTCCTCCTCCTCCTCCTCCCTCCTCCTCCACCTTCTTCTTCTTCTCCTCCTTTTTATTCTTTTTCTTATTAGCTGTACTTTCCTCAGATTTCTCCTTCTTCCTGTTCTTTTATTTGTTACCCTCTTCCTTTTTTCTTTTCTGGTCTATACGTCTCCTTTATTCGCCTCGCCTCTTCTTTCATTCTTGCATCTGACTTGACTTCCATAATTATAGTAACAATTTAAAGAGTAATGAACAATTTGCGAGTTATTCTAGTATTGTCTTGAGTGTCATTACTTGGGAATTAATCATTGATAAAGAGATCGAATTGATGCCTTTCTACTTTAAATGTCATTCATTCATTCCTGAGAATCAAAATCGCTTCCCGGAGGCTCGGAATCCACCTGAAGCTTCAGGTCCATTCGTCTCCCATATTCATCCTTCCAAGCCAAGAGCTTATGTGAGCATCACCTCAGCAATAAAATGCGAATTTATGGAAATTATTATTTTTAATTTTGATGAATTTTATTTTAATAACACAGCACTGAATATAATAATAGTATGAGATCTCACAACATGTGAGTTACCTTTCTGAAAAAGAATATCAAAATAACCATTATATTTTTCTCATTGGATTAATGTGGAATGAAGTTTTATGATCTTTCCATTTTAAGATTATTAATCAGTTATTTACTTCTCTCTTATCTTCCTCTCCCTTCGACTTCTCTTCTCCTTTTCATTCTTCCTCCTTCATCCCAATGAAGAAACGAACCATTTTTTTTTCTCGAGACTATAAGTTTCATCCCATCTAATTTTTTTCAGTCGCCACAACCTAATTACTCAAGAACTCAAATTAGTTAATTACTTTCTTAGATTTCATTGATGTTCCTTTTTTTGGAAATTGAACTAGCAAACCAAACCTCTCTGTCTCTCTGTCTCTCTCTATCATAAGTTCTTGAAATTAGGAATGAAACTCACAAAATTACACCCTGTTCCATTATCGAACAAAAGTTCAAAATATTGCGGTAGCCCTCTTGTGTTAATATCAAACAGGCAACTTTTATTCACCTTCTCAATAACTTTTAATTAACTCCGCAATTAAGTTCCTTAGATCATTATTATTTTCCAACTCTCAGCTCTACCCGCCTTTTAGCCAATAACATCATTAGCTTACCAGATATTAGGCTAATAGGTTACAAGGCTTATAGCCAACCGCGCTATTAGGATTAGATTTTTGAACTATGATAACCTCACACGCTAATAGGTCAGTCAATGCGACGAGTTGAGAAGAATTAGTTCTATTCTTCTCTTAGCCAAGGTTTTTCTGAGCTTGAGGCAAACTTTTTTCAAATTTCAAAATCTAGGGCGACATTTGAAAAGGTATTAAGGTCTAGCGGGTAATAAACAATGAGTATGTGTATGATAGAAGTTTTGAATCGAGGCTATCAATTCATAATAATTGCAAGCACTAGGCTTATAATTATTACAGTAGTTCAGCAATAGGTCTTGCGTCTCTCTCCTTAGGGTATTATATACTGTACGTTTAAAAGTAGGTCGGTTTACCAAAATATGAACCAAGAGTTTATTGTAGACTCCCCTCCTGAGTCCTCCCCTAGGGGTGTACTTATTCTTTGAAAAAATGAAATATTGTTTCAACTGAAGGAATTGTTCGGAAAATTGTAAATCTGAGATTAAATTTGATAAATTCGGTTGTATTTCGGTTTGCGTATTGTACAATCAGATTCCCTTCAAATTCCACCAAAAAAAATTACCTTGACATGAACAGCTGATTTATTGAGGTACCCGTACACTAGGCACGAACTATTACAGCGAGGTGAATCATGTCATGATATGCATCTTTAGTACCCGTTTTATTTTTAAAATAACACTTCAGAATACTTTATTGGTGACTTATTGATTTCTGGACCCTATTTTCCAACCGATAATCATGAAAATAGTGCCAATTTTTTCAGAAAAATCCGTAGGTTGTATAACCTTGAAAATTCGATTTTTTAACATCAAAATTGCAATATAAGTCGATAAACATGGAGAAGGTTTCGCTCAATTAACCTTCACTTTGAAATTTTGATGATTGATATTGAAATTGTAACGATTCTTGCAATGTTCATTTTCATCTACAAATTTTTAGCTTCAAAAATAGCGACCGTAGGAATAAACAGAAGAGGGCCGGGTCTCATGCTTTTTCCAATGATATTAGGTTACTTATTTTTTTAATTTTATGAAAGATTTGATAAACACCTTTATTAACATGCACTCCCTCATAAGAATGTAAACTACTCAATAAATGCAGGATTGCATATGAATATGTATTACGCACCTACACTAGAATTGCAATCACACATGAATTGATTCTTCAATTAACAATATCTCACGTTTAATAGCTGAAACTCGAAGTTTAAAACTGATTATTTGTCCTTGATTGAATCACATCCAACCCTTATCAAACGTTCACATCAATTTTACAGTAGTAGTGGAATTAAATAGCAATCAATGGAAAGGAATCAAATAGCAACCAATGGAGTTGAATCAATCGACTCAAGAGCGCGTGTAACCAATCACTTTTCAAAAGTTGATCACTTTTAGAACCTCAAATTGCTAGACGATCGAAATAAGTCAGTGAAAAGCTATCAACTTTTATTATCATGTCCGCTCACTTCTATTCGTTCATTCATGACTCTTCAAAAGGAGTTCTCGAAGAAGAAGAAAATGAAAAAGTAGAAGAAGGAGAAGAAGATGAAGAAGTTGGAGGAGGAGGAGGAGGAGGAGGAGGAGGAGAAGGAAGAAGAAGAAGAAGAAGAAGAAGAAGAAGAAGAAGAAGAAGAAGAAGAAGAAAAGAAGAAGAAGAAGAAGAAGAAGCCAATAATTCAGATTAGACTGTTGGGTTACTGACTCTGTTAAACTAGCCACCATTTTGAAGTCATAAAGTTTGAAGTGCATTGAAATCGGGAGTGCGTGGACTCATTATACACTGGACACAGGTTTTTGAAAAGAGCGATAATAATTATTAATGGATAATGACTTTTACTCGAATTTACTGGTTTAATTTCAAAGCTATTTGCAATTACTTATTACTATTACTGTATCAGGTGTGTGCAACATCGTTGTAAATGACCTTTGTGGTGGACTAAATGGTACAATAATTATTACCGTTGAAATAATTCAAGAGAGTTGTTCAAGTGTACCAGTAGGTGAATTTCAAACTAGTCGACTAGGTCATTACACTCTCCTAATTGAACGATATCGAATGGAAATTGGGTTTTATTGAAACGACTATCCAATGGTCTCAGTGTTTCTGTTGAATTGGAATTGCTGAACTATTTTGTATTCATTTGGCGAGTTTTCTATTTAGTCACACACGTAATCTTTGAAAACCAATTGAAAAATTTGAAAACCAACCCACGTTTCTTGAAAATCCAATTGAATTTAACCACCGTTAAATGATGTCATCTAATGAAGCCAATGAACGGATCTGATTACAATGCAATAACTTAATTTGAGAATTTTCAGCTTAAATACACGGATAGGAGCGTTACAATATGGTCACTATAAATAGTCACTGAAGTGTAACTATAGTTACAACAAGCTCAACCCATTTGATTATTAGTTCATATAGCAGGATCCTTTCAACTTGTCAGAAAACATATGTTCCAACGAGCAATATCACAATACTTAACCTACAAATGCTGAATCTCGCAGATTATTGAAAAGGTCTTTTAAAAAGTTATTTTTTGAAAGGTCTTCTTTAAAAAGTTATTTTTTGAAAGGTCTTCTTTAAAAAGGTCTTTTAAAGACTTTAAAGGTCTTTAAGACTTTTAAGCCTTTTGATCATTGTGTCGAAATCACTGTTTAATTATTACCGAAACAGCTGATTTCTGACAAGTTAAAAGGATCCTGCTATAAATAGTTCCATAGAGTATGCAATAATTTAATTCCTTGGCTAGGCAGAGGAGTTCTATTGAGGCTTTTCATTGACGAGTCTCTACCTCGTTTCAATTTTGTGACGGTGACCCATCCAAGAGCAGTCTTTCCTGTTCGTGACTTAGGGCAAGGAATTGGTTCACATGTACACATAATTTTCTTAGTATTATTCACAAAAATAATTACAGTAGAATAATCCGGATTAACCCATTAAGTGTAAGATTTGTTTCACTTCAATTCTTGATTTCAAAAATGTATTTTGACCCCATTTACTAAAATGGAATTGGTTCACATGTACACATAATTTTCTTAGTATTACTTACAAAAATAATTACAGTAGAATAATCGTGTAAGAATTTTTTCACTTCAATTCTTGATTTCAAAAATGTATTTTGACCTTTTTTTTTTATAGCAAGTTTTGCAACTTTAGAGTCGCTTCTCGCATCCCTTCCTCCATCGCTCTTTATCTCTCCAGTCCTCCTCTTGCAATCCTCTACTTTCCATTTCCTGCCGAACATTGGCCATCCATATTTTCCTTGGCCTCCCTCGCTTCTGATGTTGATTTGGAGTCCATTCAAAGACTTTCAGCGGTATTCTCTCCACATTCATTCGGCGAAGGTGGCCGTACCATCTCACCTGGTTCTTTCCTATGCTACTCAGTATAGTTTCCTTCACATTCATTCGCTCTCTTATTACTTCATTCCTTACTTTATCCAACAACGACAAACCTGAGCATCTTCTCCAATACATCATCTCTGTAGCAAGCAATTTTGAAGCATGTCTGCGATCCATGACCCACACCTCTGATCCATACGTCAGTATTGGTTCTATCATAGCTTGATATATGTTTGTTTTTGTTCTTTTTGTTAGTGTTTTATTCCACAGAATTGGATGCAGTGCTTTGATTATGTTTTTCCCCTTTCCTATTTTTTTCAAAATATCTTCATTGTCTCTCCCATCCTCATTTATTGTAACGCCTAGATAATGATATTGCCTGACACTTTTTATAACACCAAATTCAGTTTGAAGGTCCTGCGCCATGCCTCCAATATTTAAATAATTTGTCTTGTCCATGTTAACTTCAAGTCCCCACTCCTGGAAATCCTTTATCAACCTGTTCAGCATATATAGCATATCCTGCTGGTCTTCTGCTAATACTACTTGGTCATCGGCAAACAGGATTGTATGTATGGGCTTGTTTCCCGTTTGTATTCCCATGGGGCTACATTTTCTAATCCACTGTCTTAGAGCACTACCAAGGTAAATTTTGAATAGGGTTGGTGAGAGACATGAACCTTGTTTAACGCCCTTAGTTGGAGCTATAGCAGCTGATTCTTGACTTCCAACTCCAATTATTGATTGACTGTTCTTATACATTTCTTTTATAGCATTTATGTAGACTGCATTGATACCAGAATCTCTCATAGCAGTCCATAATCTTTTAAGCGGTACAGAATCATATGCTTTTTTTAAGTCTACAAAGTTGGCATGGAGCTCTAAACCTCGTGCTAGTCTTTTCTCTATCAACTGCTTCAATGTGAATATATTGTCCACACAGGACCGTCCTGGTCTAAAACCACTTTGCTCTTCAATTTCTGACAGGTCCAGTTCTATACGAGCTTTGATGACTCTTTCATATAGCTTACCAATTCGCTGTGTGCATCTACCGTGTTGCGCTCTGGCGGATAATCGTATGAATGTACGAGGGAAGATTAACATGGGGAAGGATAGGCTTATATACGTAAAAGTTAGTTTATTATTGAAATAGAATTCTCTGTCGCTATTTTTCCTCCTTATCGATTGTGGAATTATATTTAGAATTATAAAATTAACATATCGCATGTTCTAAAACATTATTATAATCTTCAATTCAAGTTTTTTAATCAACTTTAAAGGTTATGTTCGAAGCTCATGGAGCAGACGATGTAGTTTATTTACAGCTGAGTTCATTTCCATTGGTTATCATTTCAAATTGCATTATGGGCGCGAGACTTCAAATCAATCATATGCTTTTGAACTGGATTTTTCACTCGATTAATTCAAAACTGAGATCCGATTTATTTGTTGAAACACTTTACGTTTGGAAATATGGAAGGAATAGAAGCCGCAATTACTATTGTGAACGGTATTTATACAGTTAGGAATACGACAATACTTTAAATGCATTTTAAATGCTTATTCCCTATCCTTTCTCATGTTAAACTCAACTTTTTCGTTCACTAAAATTCCGCGTGAGCGCAGGTGTCGATTTTATTATCCCCACCACCTACGTGCACACAGCGAATAGACGACGTTATACTAATCCCCCTATAGTTATTACAATCTTTTCTATTCCCTTTCTTGTAGTTAGAGTGTATGTATGCTATTCTCCAGTCCCTTGGAATACCCTCACCAATTAGGCACTTGTTGAAAATTTTGCACAATGTTAACAGAACTTCTTTTGTTGCATGCTTAATCAACTCAATAGGCAAATCACCTGGTCCAGAGGCCTTGTTATTTTTCATTTCTTTCAGAGCAGATTCTACCTCTTCCAACATTATTGGGTCCACTCTTCTCATGGCTCTCTCCTTAACATCAATTTGAGTATCAAGGAACTCTTCCCGACTTTCTGCCAATAGCATTTTGTAATGATCTTTCCATTGATCTATTGTGATTGGGTTTATTTTTCTTCGTTCATTTGAGTTCTTTCTCATGATGTTAATTGTTCCCCAAGCCTCCCTTGACCTAGATCCACCTACTAGTGAGCTTATTTCTGCACACTTGCTGTTCCACATTTCATTTTGGCTGTTTTGATCTCTTTTTAACAATATATCTATATCTATTATAATTTCTCAGGTCTTCATCATTTTTGTGTTTAACCACCTTAGATATAGTCTTTTTCTCTTCAACAACTCCTTTTAGATCTTCTGTCCACCAAGAATGATTGTGCATTGACTCTTCTTTATATCCAAGAGCCCCTTGCGCTGCTTTGTGGACCTTTGACTTGAGCGCATTGTACATCATTTCTGCATAACCATTTGATTTTTCTCGAAAACTCTGTGCCAGACGAAGTTTATACAGGAAACTGGTGGATTCATTCTTCAAACTATCAATGTTATATTTCCTTGGCAATTCTTGATTATTGTTTCGTTCCTGCTGCCTGCTTCTCTTTGAATACTGAATTTCCAGTTTGGCTTTCACAAGAAAATGATCAGAGCCACACTCTGCTCCTCTCCAAACTTTTACATCATAAGGCTTCATGGCTGAGTTCTGCTTTATTATAATGTAATCAATAATTGATCTTAACTTTCTTGATTTCTGGGTCCAAGTATATTTATTAATATCTTTATGTTGAAAATATCCATTCAGAATTCTCAGGGAGAACTGCTCACACATCTCTATCCATCTTTTCCCATTATCATTGACTGCATCCTCGCCGTGTTGTCCTATTATTCTACTGTCCTGTGCCCTACCCACTCTCCCATTCAAATCCCCTAATAGAATGATTTCTTGTCTACTTTTTGTTTTATTCAACTCTTCAACAAGTTTATCGAAAAAGGCGTCCTTTGTGTTTTCATCTGAATCATCGGTGGGTGCATAGATGCCGAATATTTTTATTTCTCTTCCATTCACCTTCATATCCACAGTAATGATCCTTTCATCCACAGGTGTCCAATCAACTATATCTTTCATCATAGTTTTCCTTATTGCAACAGCCACCCCCGCTTTAGCTCTTTTAGATTTTTTCACTCCACTCCAAAACAATATGTAATCAGCTTTGTAAGTATTTCCTTGTCCTTTCTTTTTTGTTTCACTTAGAACGGCTACATCCATATTGTATGCATGGAGCTCTTTAAACACCTGTTCTTCTTTCGTGTTTAAGCCTTGTATATTCCAGCATCCGATATTCTTCAGTTGTTTGTGTTTCCGTTTTTTTATTTTCCGAGAGTTCCAGTCCGTCCGAGGCATATTTTTGGGATCTTTTGCGTGTAGGAGTTTTTACAGATGACGGGGTGCAGGCCCATCGATCCAACCCCCTACCAGGAGGACCAGTCAATTTTCTTTCAGGGTTTTCTTCCCTCAGCCTTTGATAAACCAATATCACATCTACAAGGCAGCAGCATTGAAAGAGAAATTATAGTAATAAGCCCTTAGTCCTCAAACAGTTGGGGAACCAGGGCTTGAAAAAACAAGAATTTGGTTAAGAGAAGCCAAAATAGAAAGATATAAGTGCGAAATAATAGAAAGAATGGTATACAGCTCAGTCAATGGAAATAATACCATTCTAGATGTAAAGTGCCAGAGCAAAGGAAGAAGAAGAAGAGGGGAGTGGGGAGAAGGGCTCTGACTTTGGAAAGAAGAATTTCGCAGTGGATGCTTTGTGCGAAGAGATATTGTTTATCACACTGCTGATTCTTAGGCACTTGATGTTATGGCCAAACGTATCAGCATCCACCACTTGCTGGGGTCCCCGGGATTGCCACACCCGTTAACTTTCATAATGAAAGTCCCCCTGAGGGTATTTTGACCTCATTTACTAAAATAAAATACGGTAGGATTTAAATAATGACTTGCATGCACCTGCCTTTTTCCTGAATTACAGGACTTTTAAATTTCTATGAAACAGGGCCCTGGTTGTCGCACCGGATTCCCATTCATAATCTTCACTATTACGTATACTATATACGTCTATCATTACGTATTTATTACGCACGTAACATTACCGTTAACGGTACAAGTGAAATGGACTTGAAAACGTCCATTAATTTGCATTGTAGTTTAGGCGTTTACCGGTCATGCTGATAAGAGATGTGAGATTCGACCAAGAAGTATTAACTTGACCTTCTCAGTACACGGGTCCACACCTAGACCAGACTAGTCTGCCCACTATCATACTGTACATATGTACATCTATAGTCTTACAGTTTTCTTTAAATATAATATAATAATGTATGTCTATGATATTCAATGTATAACTGTATTCTTCATTATAATAATGTAGCATATCTTAGCATCTATCCAATCATCTATAATAATTATACTGAGTGATTCAAAAAGAATACCACAACTTTAAAAATTTGTATGTTATGAAAGAAACATCATAGAACCTTCTGTTATACATCTCTACAAAGAGTATTTAAAGAAATTTTTTTCACTCACAAACAAGTTCAGAGATGTTCCATATGACCCCTCCAGACACTCGAGCAATATCAATCCAAAACCTCCCTCAAACTTGTTCCACACTATCTGTAGCATGTCAGGCGTAACAGTTTGGATGGCTGCTGTTATTTCTTGTTTCAAATCATCAATGGTGAAGGAAATTGATGATTTGAAACAAGAAATAACAGAAGATTATCAATTTTAACAGCTCGAGTGTCTGGAGGGGTCATATTGAACATCTCTGAACTCCTTTGTGGGCGAAAAAAACTTCTTTAATTACTCTTTGAAATGATGTATAACAGAAGGTTCTATTATATTTCTTTCATTAAATACAAAGTTTTAAAGTTGTGATATTTTTTTTTAATCACTCTGTATAAAAAGAATCCACATTTTCAATACAATAATGTGAATCTATATTTTAATCTCTATCATTCTCCTATAACTATATTCACACTTTTTTCCAAGATCTTTAATGTTATGAAGTAGGTATTTCATGTATCTATATTCACAATCTGATCCTTGTTATAAGTTTGATAATGTATATCTACATTCAAACTCCATCTATTCAAGTATACCTATTTTCACACCTGCATCCATAATTATAATGTTCTAATATAGCTATATCGATACCCACAACTTCTACTATATCTTGGTTATATAATAATATTGAGAGCAGTATCGAATTCCATGGTTAGTGGATATATGCGTCACTGCATTTTTAAAAGTGCATAATAATTGTATTCCAGAGTGCATTGGTGCATTCACGCGATCTCTCACGTGAATGTGGGTATAACTGGTTTTCTTATCGTATCCTGATTTCAGACCAGTCTCAGGGACCTTGTGTGATTGTCTGAATGGGAATTTCGTTTAAAATGAAATTTATAAATTATTCATGAATATGGGACCGTTATAATCTATTTAAAAAGCTATCATATAACTAATAAACATGGAAATATGGTGCGATTTGATTAGAATTTGGATTATGAGTTCATGTTTCCAATCATTGAACCTTACCAATCAGCAATTTTTCAATCCTAAACTACTCATAAATGACAAAATAGAATTCTATTCCTTCTTAAAAGCTTGAAACTGTAAGGCTAGGCGTACACCGGTTAGTGAAGACAAGACAAGACGAGATTAGTCACGTTTGGTCACAGTGATTCACATAGTTGCTTATAAAGCAGCACACACCGATGCAATGACTAATCGGCGTGTGTTGTTTCATAAGCAACTATGTGAAGTACTGTGACTAAACGTGACTAATCTCGTCTTGTCTTGTCTTGACTAACCGGTGTACGCCTAGCCTAATTCGTAATAATGTTGAATTGATTCTACGATTAATATTGAACTGCTCGTGGAGGATTTGAACTGATTTTGATAACAAAAACGGCCACTCCCGTCTTTCGGTAGAGACGAGAAGCCGTCGGTCCCGACTACCTAAAAACAGACGTCTCCTCTCATCATCACCCCTCTCATTACCCACGCACAAGCCTGGAGCTCATGTGGACATCACCCTTAAACAATTTAACAATGTCACCCTCAGAAAAAAAGAAAAACTTTCAATGAAGATACAGTACAAATGTATGAGAGAACAATTCTGAGTTTTATGGATAAGATAATTTTCATACATTATAAATTTGTACATGATAAATCAATACATAATTTGTATAGCATAGCATATAAACCTTTATTTTCAAACTGGAATAAGAAATCAATAATTATTGAAACTAATTAGCTATCGCAAATCACATCTTGTCTTCTAAGGCAAAAAACACAAATTTACTCCAGTGTTATTGAATCATATGCCCGTGGCGAAGCGTGGTATACTTATCGCCAAATTGGGCGATGACCAAATAAGTGGTAATGGGCGATGACCGTGGCGAAGCGTGGTATACTTATTTGGTCATCGCCCAATTTGGCGATAAGTATACCACGCTTCGCCACTATCATAATTATGCTTATTATTTTAGTTACAATATATAAATTAGGAAACGGAGCTCGTCTCTTTATATTATTTCTAGAGCAATAATTGATAATTTTTTAATGTTTGTTTGTTGCAGATTAGCGGATTGCTGAGATCATTATTAACTTCGTGTTCAGAAAAAAGTAACCAGAGGACTAAAAACGCTTGTTAGCTGCCTCCTCTTCATCTAAGAGCAGAACGAAGAAGAGAAGCATGACAACGAGAGCGAGAGTCTTCTGTCCACACAGCATGCAGCAAAATAACAGGTAGGCCTAGCCATCGGCCGCGCCGTTCTGTAAGGCTAGGCGTACACCGGTTAGTCAAGACAAGACAAGACGAGATTAGTCACATTTAGTCACAGTACTTTACACAGTCTTTATGAAGCAACACACACCAATTAGTCATTGCATCGGTGTGTGCTGCTTCATAAACAACTATGTGAATTACTGTGACTAAACGTGACTAACCTTGTCTTGTCTTGTCTTGACTAACCGGTGTACGCCTAGCCTAATGCGCGCAAACATTTCCTTTGATGTTTGGAAAAGACCGCCAACTATCGGGTCGTGTTTGTTCATGTTCTGAATCTATGTTGGAATCCATTCAATAACAATAATATTTTTATGGCTTTTATTGGTGGGGAGACCCTCAAGGGTAGTTCCACCTCATAATTCTATTTATTTAAGGGTAGCAATTATCCCACTGCTGTTAAGGGAGATATCATCCTACTGTTTCAGATGTATCTGTATCTACATCCTACACGTATTGCTGTTAACAGAATACTGTGAAGTACTGAAATGAAAATTATTATCAAACTCATTTGTTATTAATGAAAAACATACAAACATAGTAATCACATTGATGTGTAATGCAGTAATGCATTATTAACAATGCACCATTAACGGAAAAGCCTTATTAAGGAATCCACTGACTTGTCAGAAAATGCTATTGTGTTACAAAAACAGCACTGTTCATATTCATATTCATTTATTTGTTCAAAATACAATATTAATGGAGAGAAAAAACAAGCGTCAGCCCAAAACTTCTTCTAATCCTAATTTTACACAGAAAAATTGATTTACTATTTTTAGTATCTAAAAATATTTTCAGTCGATGGAATTTGATGGAAACCGCTTGACGATAAAAAAATGAAAGAAATCATTGATAATTGGGAAAACTAAAAAGTTCCAGTCATGATATACCACATTATCCACGATCTTCCACTAAATTACTCGAAACCCCAATTGCAGAAAAACAACAAACCATTGCAATAAGCCACCTTAATAATGTAATTTCTTGTACACGCTCAAATAATTGACTTTTCCACGTTCAAATGTTACAAAACTACTGCTATTTGGACGTCGGGCTTTAATTCTTTTAGTGATGAAACAGAAATTTCGGATAGAGAAGAAAATTATTGGAGAAGGCTCGGCCTTGAACAATGAAATTGAATGGCACGCTCGAAGTGACCTTTCACTCTTAGTACGGTATTTGGCAATAGGGATTCCACGCGGTGTTTTCGTGATTATTATGCTTTATAAAACAATTCAAGTTTTATTACTATTACTCATCAAATATACTATTTCTTAATGTGTTAATGTATTCATAGAGGTATATTATCAAGCTGAAAGTGATATGCACAATGCAGAAGTGTTTGCAGAATACAATCAACATTTTCATAGAATAAAATTCAATTGAAATTCAATAAACATTCAATAAAATAGCTTCAAACTTTAAATTAAGACTTTCAAGGTACCTACACTCTGAATATCTGAATTCACATCTATAAGATGTTTTACTGACTTATATCAGTGCATGACAATAAAATTAGTGCATGGGTTCCTTACAAGTCATCTCTTGGATGAACTTTTTTTATTAGATTAAATTTAATTAATTATCGTAGCATTAGCGGTAACTTAAAAAACTTTAAACAACAGTCATTCACTAGCTGAATTGATAAAACAATTATTTTTTAGATCCTTTTTAGCACAAATGCAGAGTGAATTAACTGCAGATTGTATTTTGTGGGCAAAATACAGCTGCAGTCTCGCCAATGAGGTTGAAAGATGAAAGTGAATAATATTGAGACGAGTAACGTTCAAGCGAAGGTCAATGACACCGCCCGCTTTGTTGAAGCACAGCTGACAGTGACCTTGAAGCGGTACCACTATTCCCCCCCCCCCTTTAAACTCAGACAGACGCTCCGTTACTATCCCACCCTACTAACCCGCTAGTAGGAATAGGATCATCTTCTTTTACTTTCGATCTCATCACATTGCTTTGATCTGCTTTGATCTGCTTTGATCATCGATCTCCTTCAATCTATTCTTTGTAATAATAATTAATAAGTGATCATCATCATCATCATCATCTCCATGTCTTTCTTTCACCACCTAATTTTTTTAGTTCTTGTTCTTCCAATTTTTAGACTTATTCGCGCTCTTCTTCTTCACCTTCTCCTTGTTTCCTCATGCTTCCTTCAACTTTTTTGTCTTCTCCATTTCCTGTCCCTTTCCTGTTCTTCTTCTTTCTCTGTCCTCCTCCTCTTCTTCTTCTTTTCCATCTTCATTCCTTCTCCTTCTTCTCCTCCATTTATTTATTTCTTTCTCCTCATCTGTATTTTCCCTCTTACTTGGAGATAATAGTGCTTGGTTGCGTTCAAGTCAGCTGTTAACTCCTATGTTTTGTCATGTTATTGAATAGTTTCAAGTACTTTAATAATCACAGTGTGGCCATTTGATGTAAAACTTTTGATTGGGTAACTCGAACAAATCCACCATACTTTTCCATGGTGGTACTACTAATTCCCATTATAGTTGCATTTTTTTTATCGTATGGCTTTTATTGGTGGGGAGACCCTTATTTGCATTGGAATTATACGAAAATCATAATGATTTGTTGAGTGATTCACATCTTACCTACAATCCATCTTCATTCCTTCTCCTTCTTCTCCTCCATTTATTTATTTCTTTCTCCTCATCTGTATTTTCCCTCTTACTTGGAGATAATAGTGCTTGGTTGCGTTCAAGTCAGCTGTTAACTCCTATGTTTTGTCATGTTATTGAATAGTTTCAAGTACTTTAATAATCACAGTGTGGCCATTTGATGTAAAACTTTTGATTGGGTAACTCGAACAAATCCACCATACTTTTCCATGGTGGTACTACTAATTCCCATTATATTTGCATTTTTTTTATCGTATGGCTTTTATTGGTGGGGAGACCCTTATTTGCATTGGAATTATACGAAAATCATAAGGATTTGTTGAGTAATTCACATCTTACCTACAATTTGCCTTTACCAGTTCAAGAGTATAAACAATTTTTTATGTTGGAAAAGTTATTTTTGATGTTCATTTTCTTGAAAGAAGTTTGAAAAATAAGTGAATTAATTCAGGATTTTCGGTCCCATTTCAAAATTCAAAAATTTTGCAAAAGTACGGCGGTGGCGAGGAAAAATGTTCCATCACACTGTTATGGACTTTTTCACACCAATGACCACACTGTGATTATCCAGTTTCTGTAGTTTCTATTATTACTCTCTTTAGTTTGAGGGTTAAGTGTAAGAGAGGGCAGACTGCGCCCTAACTTCGTCCTCCCAGTTTAAAATAAAGGCAGTCATTCTAATCTATTCTGGTTTCAAGTATTTGATTGTATATCTGTATCACATATACTCCAACTGTTCTGGATTGGAATTCCACCCTTAAAATATATAATCTTAACATTGTGTCATACCTGTTATAAGATTTAGTGCTAAAAACGCCCTCTATGCTGGAGAAAAAATGATTCATACTCTTTTAACGACCCATTGTTGCTCGAAGCTAGGTGACCAATTGACCGTTGCTACCATGCGCTTGTTAGCCTAATGATTTATTTACTTTTGACCCACTTACACACTATTTATTTGATAAATATGTATATATTTCCATAGCTCATTTAATTTTGTATCTGAGCTTACTCGAGCAATTCGGTTGACACATTGATATGATAACTTATGTGTTGTCAATTTTAAATAGTGTCACTTTGGAAATATTTTTGTACGGATTGATTTTGAAATAGACTGCCACTCCCTAACATCCGTTGTGATTTGAACGGATCTATTTCCATTGAATATATATCCTTTATAAAGGATAAATATATTCAATGCTATTTCTCAACTGGTGGTTCGGAGCAATACATTTTAATTACCCCTCTCTCTCATTAAACCACATTCACATAATTACACAGAGAAATGCTTTTGAAGACAAATCTCAATGTAAATTCAATAATTAGAGATAACATCTATTTGGTTCCAAGATTCCCTAACATGGGAATTCTCAACTTCTTTCGAATAGTGAAAGGTTATTTGAACTTTCGAAATAGATGCAACTATTAGCTAGTATAGTGAACTCTTGAGATCTTAAAACATGCATTAATTGAGAGTGGAGTTCATGGTTCATGGCTGTACTTCAAGAAGAACACGGATGGTCGTGTCCAAGCCTATGTCGGTTCGAGCTCTCTCATCCTTCTCATCCTTATTCCTCTTCTCCTCCTCCTCCTCCTCCTCCTCCTCCTCCTCCTCCTTCTCCTCCTCCTCCTCCTCCTCCTCCTCCTCCTCCTCCTCCTCCTCCTCCTCCTCCTCCTCCTCCTCCTCCTCCTCCTCCTTCTCCTCCTCCTCCTTCTCCTTCTCCTTCTCCTTTGTCTCCTTCTTTTCTTCTTCCTTTCTTCTTCTTCTTCTCCTCCTTCTCATGCTCTCCTCCTTCTTCTCATTCTTCTACTTCTCCTTCTTCTTCTCCCCTCCCCCACCTTTTCCTTTGCCTCCTTCTTTTTTTCTTCCTTTTTTTCTTCTCCTCCTCCTCCTCCTTCTCATGCCTCCTTTTTTATCTCACATTCTTCTCCTTCCCATAGCTAACTACATCTCAACTACACCAACAATTTTAGCCAGTAGTGCCAATCCTGAAATAGCCGCCTATCCACTCCATTAATTTCACCAGTCACGTGCCGAAGATATTCCGCGTCGACTTTAAACTCAATTTACGTTTTTTCTATCTATTTCTCAGCAAATCAAATCTGAAACAATCGAGCAACGTGTTCCGTATTCCAGAGATTGCGTTTTCCAGTTTCAATCAGCCGAAAATAGAAAAAACAATCTGTTCTAGAAATTTATTCACATTTCTTTTCACCATGTCAACAATAATGATCTTAGAAAGCTAAGTTGTGTGCTATGGAATAAAATTAGGTTTCGAACTATGAGTCTGGGATACAATAATAATTGGAGTGAATGGATTTCTTAAAGGAATTTTTCTAATTTCATATTCGTATTCAAAGAGAAATTCCTGTGGTCATTTTATTTCCGCGTAAAGCCAAGTAGTACCCCTAGTATAGCAGGATTATTTTAAATTGTTATAAAACAGCTGATTGATGTACGCTCGTTTACTGACGTTAAATCAGCTCTTTTCTGACAAGTTGAAATAATCCTGCTATAGTTAGTACAAGGCTGCATAGTGGATTTTTCCCAGTATATTGGTGCTTTCCAATGAATTGTTTTATTGGTGTTGTAAAAAAGTACACTAGTAAGGAATGTAATAAGTATACTCTGTTCACGGAAACAAGTCAGTGCGCGTAAAGAAAGTGTGCGTGCGTGTATCGGAAAACAGCTGGACGACCGAGTCAAACACTGACCTAAAGATCCATCTTGAGGTAGCACTGATCAAAAAAGCTGGGTTCCGCCTATTTTTTTTTTTTTATAGCATACTGTTCTTGAGAAAAAAATTTCAATCCTCACTTCATTTCTTGGTACTACATACTGTTGTAAAAAAAATATATTTCATCCTCACTTTATTGCCAACCTAACGAAATTAGACGGAACACTAATCCTGCTAACAGCCCTAGCTAGTGCTACCTCCAGATGGATATTTAGCTCAGTGGAGTCAAAGACATGAAAAACGAGGTACAGGGGAACGTGTGAGGAATATTCAATTTAGAGGAAGGAGAAGCAGAAGAACGTGGGAAACATAGAGAACGAAACAAAGTGAATGGAATGGGAGGAGAAGACGAGAACAGATCTTGATAGTACACATCTTGAAAGTTAGGACGATCAAAATAACGAATTTCTCGCAAACTCATTAGCCTACATTACATCAAGGATTCCTAGAAACATTTTCTATCGATACTATCTTCCTTAATAGGGTACACAGAGAAGATTTTCCAAAGTAGCAAATCTCTCTTATATTTTTTCTTTCTTCAAGATTCTTCTATCATTTTCACTAATTTTCCCTCATGTATGGCTTCTTAATCACCGACAAAGAAACAAGATTGTCAACATCAGTGACATTTTATAAATATGTTTTCCTAATTTAGCATCTATTCTTCTCATATCCTCCTCACACCCAGCTTGCAGTTAAGTACAAGGATAACTAGTGGACATCAGTGTCACATAATATTTCATATTTTCCTAAATTTATCCATGTATTCTCTCATAATTATCACATAATGCTTTTCCACTCTATTCTTTAGTTCCCTTCATTACCAGACTTTCAATCACTGTCGAGTAGAAACGCTGAACAAGTGAATAATCAGGAAAGTAAAAATCAGAATCAAGCATGAAACAGAGAACAGGTTGGTCGGAGACGTTACCAGATAAATACAGGGTGATCATGAAGTCTCTCCGCAGTGACATTGAGGTGGCTTATTGTGTAAATTAGCAAACCGCAAATCATTTGACAGGTTACTTGCCTTTAATGGATTTATTATTTTGTTGTGTGATTTAGACAGTGTCACATCCACAAGGGTGAATTATTGTGCATTTGAGTGTTTGCTAGTATATTTCACAAAAAAGTCTATTATGAGTTTGCGATGGTTTCTGAGTACGGCGTAATGTAGGGTGCCCAATAAAAACAAAATTTCTGTTCTGTTTCTAGTTTTCTGCAATTTACATGAAAACCAAGCAAAAATCATTCCCACCTTTTTTTTAGTGAATGAAATATCGGGTATTTAATTTATCTAGAATATCATAGACTTGCTTCCATAGATTTCTGGAATATTTTAGTTGATCTTTTCTCAAATATGATTGAAAGATATGATTTAAAAATTGTTTGATAGAAAAGCTCCCTATTTCTTTCTCATACTCTGATAAAAATGTCATTTCCTTTTTGTTACAATAAAATAAAATCTTATATGTAATAAAAAACATATTTATACAAATACAGGAAAAACCTGCAGAGGTACAATAAGTATAAAGGCAGGAAAGCTAACAAACATAATTATTTTTGAATACAAAATTAAACAAATTTTACTATAAATAGAATAGAAATAATTTATAAATCGAGAAAAATAAGTTTTATTTTTAATTCGAATAGATGATAACGTCATTCAGGAGATCACCGCTAAAGCTTTTTTTCTCACTTGAGCGTTACGAATTCTCGGTTCCTATACCGACAGAATTCCTCGTACCAGTGGAGATTTTCCAGTGGAGATCAGGTTGAGTAGAAGACTGCACAAGATGAATTATCACAGAGACATTGAAATCTGCATAATAATTGTCAACTAAAGCCATTTTGAGTTTACACAAACCGTTAATACAGACAGGTTAAGTACCGGTTAATTGCAAAATTACAACAATCTTCTTCTTCTTCTTCTTCTTCTTCTTCTTCTTCTTCTTCTTCTTCTTCTTCTTTTCTCCTTCTCCTTCTTCTTCTTCTTCTGCCTGGGCGGGATTTGCATTAATTTGAAATTCAAATCCTGCAGCATCCTTCTTCAAGAGCACCAGACATTCTTGAATTATGATTTAATAATTATTGTTGTGCTTGCATACACCTATCGTGGAGGGCCTACGTTAAGTTTTATAATACAATACCTTCAGCCAAGGTCGATACATTCGTTCTTTCAACTCATCATGAACAACTTGGAAATACTGTACTTGGCTATCCTACATTCAGTACTTCTCTACACCCATCTGTCTAGTTATCATTACTCTTGTTTTTCTTGTACTTTTTGTTCTTCTTGTTCTTTTTGTAGTTTTTTTTTTGTTCTTGCTTTTCTTCTCTTCTTTTCTTCTTTGTGGTCATTTCCTAGTCTGTTATTCTTCCAACTTCTTCTTTATCTTCTTAGTTCTTAGTAGTCTTTTCTTCATCTTCGTCTAAAACTTATGTTCTTATTCGACTAGCTTCTCCTTGCTCTTCTTCATCCATCCATCATCTTTCTTGTTCTTCCTTCTCCTTTTTCACTTTATCGGCTTCATCTTCCTCTAATTTCTCTCCTCCTTATCATCTTATTTGTCTTTCTCTTGTTTTTATCCGTCATTCCCAATTCGTTTTACTAGGTGTTTCTTCTTCCCTTCTCCTCATTCATCTTTTCCTTCCACTCCTATTTCTTCCTCCATAGCTTTCACTTTTCTAATCTCTCAATTTTTTTTCTTTACCTGCTTCTCCTCCTCCTTCTCCTACCTTCTTTCTCTTTCTTATCCTCCATTTCCTCTTCCCTCTTCTCTATCCTCAATAATCTTTGTATTCTCCTCCTCCCCCTCCTCCGGCTCCTTTTTCTTCTCTCTTACCTATTCCTACTCCCTCTTCCACCACCTACTCTTCCTTCTCCTTCATCCTCACTAATCTTTCTCCCCTTCACGCAGTTCTTGTTTCTAATGAGCAAAGCAGTATGAAAGTAATAATGTACGCCCACATTGTAAAAGATGAAAATGAATAATATTATTCTGTTCGTGTGCTAAAAATGTTCACGACCATCAACATTGTGCTGTGGACTTGAGAAAGATTATTGAAAATGTTCGCGTCACGATTTCAAGTATTTTATGTTCTGGAATCTTTGCCTACAACAGGAATGTCGAAGCATCATATCAATACCATGACTTTGTTACCATGTAAGGAGTTTTCATATACATATAAGTATATCATGAACTCATAGATGCATGTATCATATTTTTAAATCAGCATATTATATAGTATATTTGTTAGCAAGATAGTAAGTTGATAGTGAACTGTCAGCTATAGATGTTTTTATTAGATAATAAAACGATATGGTGCGATTGCTAGTTCAACAATCTGGATCAAATTAGAGTGTGCATCTTCCAGTTTTAATACAGCAATACAGCAGTTCAACAATTTGAGCTATATCATACTGATCTGTTACTATAATCTTCAATGATTTTATTCAAATTGATAAATATTACGCAGTTGTTACATTTATTCAATTGAAACTATTCAAATTCATGGAGCTTCCATAATTACGTTAAACGAATCAGAGTAGATTTTTGAAATTCAAACGATGTCCAGTTGGGCAAATGTCTGTTGAGCTAAATCCCTAATGATAATGATATTATTATGAGGAAACAAAGATCAATTACAATATTCACGTCAGTGCAACCGGTCCGATTGGATTAACATTTTGTATCAATTTTTTTTCATCGTATGGCTTTTATTGGTGAGGAGACCCTCACGGGTAGGTTCCACCTCGCCTCATTGCACAATTGTTTATGTCTTTTATATATTATATACTGTATATGAGGAGTTGTTAGTTGGAATTTAATTTTTTGCAGTCAACTATCAAATCTTGGAACAAAATTTTTCACCCAAAATTTAAAATCACGTGCAAGCAAATGTAACTGCATTTGTTGCTCTAACATGCATCTCACATACATGTAAATATAATATTTAAGAATGTAAGAATGTTTTTCAACGGTTTCAATGATTGTAAAACTTTTATCCCACTCTTTAGCATCTTTCTTTACTATATTTATACTTACCGGATACTATAAAACTGCATGTTCCATAATTCACTCTAAGCGTATACGATGTATATTACAATATCACTATATAAATAATACTATATAACTCAATTATACTATTGTTACTTTTGCGTAGGAATAGTACACTTCAACACATCATAAAAATAATGTTCTTACTCATGTTTCTCAGTTTATTATCGTTTAAGATATACTGATACACTTTTATTACCGTATATCTTATCACGGAAAGTAAAGATTTACTATTATCGTCTTAGTAATACTCCAGCAGTGTGTAGGATCGAATAGGATATTGAGAGTGAAATTAGTCATGTTGTTTGCATAGTTTATGATAAAATCCTCTTTTTAATTTTCTCGTGTTGTGAATGATTTGATACCTGTATTTCAATGCTGCTGCTGCTGCTATGAGATTTACAAAACTGACATCAAGTTGAAGGAGTTTTGAGTAAGGAATTATATTGTTAAATTTTGTAAAACGCAGCTAGTTGGTTATATTATAATTATTATACTACGAGACCGGGAAATAGGTGTTTACGGTGCAAGCATAATAGTTTTAGGAGTACCATAAAAACCTTCCTGGGCGAATCGCATAATAGTAGTTTCATAGACTAACTAAACATAAGTCTATGTTAGTCTATGGTAGTTTATCTACGACCGTGTTATAACACAATCATTACAGTTTCATAATTGAAATCGAAGCAGTTGCTTTTTCGAAATGGAATTTGAAACGTGCGTACAGGACAGCCTGCTACCCAAACACACGCAACAACAAGTTATACAGTACTTTTATCAGTTTCTATTGTGTTTTGTTCCGTTCCAGTGTTTAAAAAGTAGAAACGCTCTATAATGTTCAATCCGTTTTATAAAATAGTCATTACGATACAAGTTTTGAATTCCATTTCGGAAAGGCAACTGTTTCGATTTCAATTATGAAACTGTAATGATTGCGTTATAACACGGTCGTAGATAAAATACTTTTCGCTACACTGCGGGCCGTCGTACAAAGGAAGTTGGAAACTGACTCAAAATATATACTACTTGAAGCACAAAATTCACTATCTAAAATGAACTTTCTACTACTTGTATTCAAAAAACTGTCACACTACTACTCCAAAATCAATCAAGTATTATATTGATACAAGTGTCACAATAACTGTAACAGATAGTCGCTGTCACTGTGACAGATAATCAGTAAAAGTTCATTACACAAATTGATTAACATTGCAACTAATCCCAGACACATGTGTCAACACAATGTTGTCTGAAATATCTCAGAGCATGCAACTAGCCCATAAAATTATTTTGAAGGAGCTGATACACTAGTATTGTTTATAATATTATAACTATAGTTTGCTACGAGTTACATCCTAAGATTGGATATTGTTGAAATGGATTGGAATTATATAGACTAGCTCTGAACACGAATAGAAATACAAATATATAGATCGAATTTTCTGTAGAGGTGAATTGAAATTTATATATATTATATTCTAGCTGTAAATACAAATACTGTAGAGCAAAATTAATATCTAAATGCTATAGAGCTATAATATATAGAGATATACGTGATAGACTGATAGATACTTCAGATATAAAGATGTAGGCCTAGGCCTATAATAGCTAATACCATTTACCTACTAGATACTGATAGTGCCTTGTATTCGTGACAAATATAGATATATAGAGCTATAACCTGTTGATCTATTGGTGTGTATTGCAGATTTTATAACTATGACTGATTGTTTAAAACATGCTGCACTTTGAGACATTCAGTTAAAATGACCGAGAGTGATTCTAACCGACACCTTTCTTCATTCAACAGCAGTTAACTTTGATTAACTCCGGTCAACTTTGACAGTAAATTGGAAACAATCACGCCATTATGTGTTCAATACACGAAGATTATTATGATCTTAGGTTATTATCCATGAAAATGACCAACCGACACCTTGCTTCATTCCAATTCAGTTTAAACAACAGTTAACTTCGATTAACTTCGGTCAACTTTGACAGTAAACTGGAAACAATCACACCATTATGTGTTCAATACACTGAGAAGGCTATTACCCGCGATTTGAGGTAGCTTAAGTTATTTGTACCTGACCATTACATACTGTTGGACTATTGTTTCATATAGGATTTGTTCTACCTTATTACTGTAGATATATTGATGTGTACTATAATGTTAGGTTATGTTCTTCCATATTATTATATAGGTTATTGTGTGCTAAGGATGTCTTATATGTTACATTATTGTGTTATATCGTTTGTTATGGAGCCTGGAGTAATTTTCGAATTATTTGTTCAATTGTACTGATAATAGAGATTTCTGGAATTGATTGGTTTTGAGCTGGTTTGTAGTGTAAGGTAACGGTTATTTGATAAATTATAGTGTTCTCGTGAGTTATGACTTTTTTTTTCAATAATGGAGCTCACGTAGCCATGTGGGTTGATTTTATTACGTATTCATGTCCCAATGTTGGAGTTGGATAAATTCAATTTTTTAATTTTCAAAATTAATAGAAATTAATTTTCAAAATTCACCAAACATGAGGGTTGACAACACCTCATATTTGTGTTAATAAATTTTTTCAAGTTATTAATAATTGAAGCTATATTAATGTCAAATTTGTTTGATACATTTTATGAGTTTTCATTCCAAGGTTACAGTTTCAAAATCTACTTTTTCCATCTTAGATTCATTCTTCATGATAGAAAATTGTATCTTAGATTTTTGAAGGATCTTGCTACAGAACATAAGAGATTTCAACTATACAATCAAATAGCAAAGGAAAAGTTGAAAATTACCATTAATTCATAGTAAATTAAAATGTGAAAGAACGAGGAGTTTTGAAAACGTGAATACGGTAATCTCATGATTTATGGATATCGCATCGAATTTAAATTAATAATCTGATAATTATTACATTGGCTTAGTATTGTGTTTCGAAATTTGAATATAATATCATGATATTGAATATTATTTCTTGATCTCTCAGAAGTTATTAATAACAAGATAATTGAAATCATACACTTGAACAGTATACGGATACATAAATAATACATAGAAATACTTGCAGTAGAAGTAAACGTAATATAGATAGTAGCTCTATACTGTGCTACAATAAGAATTATTTATCAATTCTAAAACTTGAATTTCTAATTTGAATTCCCATTAAATCTACTCTTCAAGTAATTGTTATTACTTCCTATACACTTGCAACCTATCACCCCATAAAATCCAACGGAAAACCTTCAAATCTCTCATAAAATGAGTAGAAAAATCCAAAACCTACTTTCCAAGTAACATTGTTGTTAATATTCAAGGACATACTGAGTTAATGAACAATTTCGCAGCTCTTTTAATGTTGTGTTGCTACCTACAGACGGAAATTGTGAATGAAACTACTGGATCATTATCATTAGAACAAGAACAAAATTGAAAACTATTTCAATCGAGGAGACGTAGAAAAAGTGGGAACATAGGAGAAGAAAAAGAAGAAGAAGAAGACGAAGAAGACGAAGAAGGAGGAAGAGGAGGAGGAGGAGGAGAAGTAGGAGGAGAAGAAGAACAAGAAGAAGAGGAAGGAGATGAAGAAGAAGAGGAAGGAGAAGAAAAGAAGAAGAAGAAGAAGAAGAAGAAGAAGAAGAAGAAGAAGAAGAAGAAGAAGAAGAAGGAGAAGTGGAAGAAGAAGGAGAAGAAGATGAAGAAGAAGAAGAATGAGAAGAAGTAGAAGAAGAAGGAGAGGAAGAAGAGAGGAAGAAGGAGAGGGAAGAAGGAGAGGAAGAAGGAGGTAGAAGGAGGAAAAGGAGAAGAAGAAGAAGGAGAAGAAGAAGAACATGGAGGAGGAGAAGAAGAAGAAGAAGGAAGAAGTAGAAGGGAAGAAGTAGGAGAAGAAGAAGAGGAGGAGAAGGAGTAGGAGGACGAGATGAAGAAGAAGAATGAGGAGGAGGAGAAGAAGAAGAAGGAGGAGGAGGAGGAAGAAGAAGAAGGAGAAGGAGGAGAAGAAGAAGAGGAGAAAGAAGAAAATGAGGAGGAGAAGAAGAAGAACAATAACAAAAGAAGAACAATAACAAAAGAAGAACAATAACAAAAGAAGAACAATAACAAAAGAAGAACAAGAATAAAATAAAGAAGAAAAGATGAAGAAGAAGTAGAAGAAGTAGAAGAAGGAAAAGGAGAAGAAGAAAAGATGAAGAAGATGAAGAAGAAGAAGAAGAAATAAGAAGGAATATGAAGAAAAAGGAGAAGAAGAAGCCAAAAAGAAGAAGAACAAAAAGCAGAAGAACACAAAGAAGAAGAAGAAGAATAAGGACAAAAAGTAGTAGAAAAGCAAAAGAAGAAAGAGAAAAAGAAGTGGTATTGAAGAAAAATCAGAAAGACAGAAGGAAGGCCCTACAACACTTCCGCAAACATTACAGTAAGCTTGCTCAGTAATCAGAGCATTCAGATCGCGGTAATTTGAATTGAGAGTGAAACGGTATTTTCCCTCTCTCTTCCTCTTTCATTCAATCCCGTTGTCCCTTCTCTTTCTCACATCAGCAGGCCTATCAGTTGACGCATAACTCCACACTGGAGTTGTACCAAGTCTGTAGGTAGTCTTTGGAAGAGAAGGTATTCCACGAAAACCTTGAACCTTAACCCATGTTTAACATATCCTTCACAAGCTCGTGTTGTAGCTTTTTGATCTCGTTATTATCATTATCAGTTTCGCTTCCTTGTTCTGTGTATGTTTTTATGTTTGTTATTATAGTTTAGAACTCTTAAAAGCAATAAGGATCTTGGAATAGTTTGTAAATTATAATTTGGTATGATCAAAGACAATTGCATCTTAATTAGAAATAGAATTCAAATTCAACTTAGATAAAAAACAAGAATATTTAAAAAAAAACAATTATGTCTCTTGAAATAGAATGGTTTCTATAACTGAATACTAAATCAATTTTTGACGACTCACAATCAGTAATAGAAATTGTAAGAGATCTCTGATAGCAAACTACTCATATACCTCTGTGTATAGTGTATAAATATTAATTCCAAATCAGTTGGTGCATGAAATTATTGAATCACTTTAAATTTAAATAATTTTTTATTAAATAATATTCTCAAAATTGAAATGTGTTTTCGTATTATTACAGTAATAATACCTGCCCAATAATGTCAACCAACTTCAAAGATGCTCCAATAACAGCAAAAAAAGCTAATTCATCAACTATTATTTAATGATTATTATTATAATAATACTTATTTTACTATTGTGATAATTGATTTCACTATTGTATTATTGAATAACTTTGTACTACATAACTATTCCATAGAAGCAAGAAGAGAATAGTGTGGGAAGAAGAATGCGAAGGATGATGGGAAAGATAGGTGGGAAGAGGTCAAAGTAGCGAATGGCAATGAAAAACAGATTAGAATAGTGGAGTGACAATGGAGGATGATATCACATAATCATTATTCTCACTTGCGAACCTTCTCAAGTCCTAATTGCATTTGCATGAGTACGAAGCGAGTGGGTTAACTTCATGAAGGAAGAATTATTTTATTTTAATTGAACAGTATTATACAAGACCTCTGCTGTTTCATGAAAGATGAGGTTCAGGAGTCCTGTAAAACATGAAAATGATGAACTAAAACTAGACTTGGGAGAATAATGAACTAGAACTAGACTTCTAAGAATAGACTTCTTGAATTTTAGTACGCCGTGGTGAAAATGGTCTCTCTACTCTTGGTATTGTTTTAAAAGAATGAAATAAAATAATGAAAACTTACACTGGCAAATGTGAATTGTAGTCAGAAAAGAATCACACATTATAACATATGATTTACGTATCATTTCAATGTTAATCTTATAATTTTTATGGGAATTGGTAAAAGTATGGTGGATTTGTCCGAGCTAACCAATCAAAAGTGTGAAATCAAATGGCTACACTGTGATTATAGTGAACTATATCGAGTGTAATGGTACCCTATAATTGGTGAATCAAAGGTATTTTTTATTTGTTGAAATAACAATTGATAATGTAGTTACTGTAGTGAGAATACTCGAATAACTTGCAAGATAATCATTTCTGAAAAGCTTCATTGAAAATAATCCAATTTCTATTATTTCAGTGAAATTTTACAGGGTAAGTGGGAAAGTTTCTTACAGTTTGAATGTACTTCTCCCTTTTCTCCATATAGGTATGGTTATTATGTTGGAACTATGACAGATTTGCAAACTCATGTTGCTTTTTCCCGTTATCCAAGTCTTATAGAACAACTTCGTTCTTGTGGAGCAGTGAACTCGAGTAAACGAACAGTTATAAATTTATGCTTTCGTTTTATGTCTTACAAGCACGTCAATCTGAAGTTAATCAGCGATTGAATTGATATTTTGACACGATTTGAACAATGTCAGTCATCAATCTCACTCATTTTGCCAACTGGTGCATGTTGAAAACCAATAATTGAATTAAAAACTCGATCTTGACGATTGAATTAGTATTTTGACACAAAGTGAACGATGAAAGCCAATATTCGACATTATTTCATTTATTTGCTACCCTGTGGAGTATTGGGAGAAGCCTACTTCTTGAAACTATTAAAATTGAATTACAATTGAAATTTTTTTGTAAAAATGCAGCTACGAGAATGCAGCCATACCATTTCTCGATGAACTTGCTTACTTGTGATTGGCTGAAAGCTTTGTGAGCGATGACCAATAGGATTGCGTTATCAGGATTAAAGCAGACCTCTTATGATTGGCTTGAATTTCAATGGGTGATTTGGTTGATACCATTGCGTAGAAAGGGTTGCAATAAGTTACAATATTCATCTCGCTTTCAAATAGAATGGATTTAATTAATTCTATTATTCGAATAGAATATTCTTATTATCAAATTTCTTATTAAATAGAATTTCAACTCTTATTCAAGTTGCATTTCCCAGTATATTGCATTCTGTAATCTGATACAATATTATAGATTATAATTCAAGTCCAATATCCCACTGATATCCAGCAACCAGAGAGAATAAAAGTAAAAGTAATTCTTCTATTCTATACTCTTCGACTGCAACCTCCTGAACAGAACAATTGGATTATTTCTCTGCAATCTTATTCTCTGCAAGATTATTCTCGGTATATCCTCTTTGATCTCTCATCCTTTTGTCTAGCCATTCATACGTTGAGTGCCCCCTCCTCATATCACAATACAGACTGCACCTAATCGTCATTCAATCTATGATTCATTCACATACCTTCAAAGCCTCCTCTTCCAATCCCCCCACTACCTCGAGCCGATTCCTTATTTGGCGTTCCTCTTTGCTAGTCCTTTTCTCCTTCATCTTCGTCCGTTGTCTGACGCTTCTTCTCATCCTCCTTTGACGTATCATCCCCTCCACGAACTACGAACCACTATAATTATTATTATTCTTCTCTGTATCTGTACGCATTCCAATTTTATTCCCTATTTTCACCATCATCCTATGCTGTGTCCTATTCTTGTTTTGAACGTTTTATTCCATGTTTTTGAAGTCTTCTTCAGCTTTCTGTTCAACCTCTACAATGTAAAGTTTACATGATCTCTTCCGTGATTACACTTTTTCTCAATCCTCTCAAAGCTGCTATATCTCTTTCTATATATATATTTCCCTCTTTGCTTCTTCTTCTTTTCTTCTTCTTCTTCATCTTCTTTTCTTCTTGTTTCGGCCTTTATTACCATCCTCATCACCTTTCTCCTCTTCGTTTTCCTGCTCCTACCTCTTGTTTCCTACCTTCTCCTCGTAATTCATCTCCTCTTCCTTATCCTCCATTATTATCCTCTTCACTCTCCTTCTCTTCGTATCGATCTCTTCACTCTCCCCTCATCTCCTTTCCCTTCCCCACCTTCTCTTCTATTACTCCTTCTCGTCCTTTTCCTGATCCTATCCTTCTTATATCCTATCATTCCTATCATATCTTATCCTGATACTATCCTCTTCCCTTTCCTTCCTCTCCTATCATTCTTCTCCTAGTCCTCTTTCTCCACTGTCTTAACCCACCTTCTTCTTCTTGATATACTATCCTTCTTAAGCTCGTACTCCTACCCCCCTTGCTACTATCCTTCTTCTTTTCCTTTATAATATCTTTTTCCTCTCCTACCGATATCGTTGTAGTCACCTTTTTCCTTCTCTTGTCATCCTCCTCCTCCTCCTTCACTTCCCTCCCTACCTTCTCTTCCATGATACTATCCTTCTCCTGTTCCTTCTCCTCCTAGTCTCCTTACTATCCTTCTTCTTTATACTACCCTTTTCCCCCTCCTCATGCTATCGTTCTTGTCACTCTTCTTCCTTCTCCTTCTCCCCCTCCTCCATTTCCCCTACTATACCTTCTTATATTATACCTTCTCCTCCTTGATATTATCCTTCTCCTGATCCTTCTCCTCCTTCTCCACTCCTTGAAACAATCCTTCTCCTTATCCACTTTACTTTACCTCGATCCCCACCACCCTGCCTCTCACATCCCATCTGTGCTCACACGAAACAAAAGAGAAAGTGGAATCGCCGCTAAAGAATGCCAAGTGAAAACTAGAAAAGAAAGAGAAAACATCTTGAGATCCTCTAGTCTAGCGAGCTCCTTGAAACGAAAGGAAAACCAGGTGGGGACACCGCAGCGGTTCTCTTAGTGAGAGTAAACGAGTCCTTCCTCTCCCTCCTTCTCTCTCTCTCTTCTTCGTCTAGTACCTCATCCCCGCCATCCACTTCTTCTTGAGCCGTCTAGTCAGATTGAGGCAAGTAACGGCCAGTTACTTTTCATTACGTGTTGGTAACCCGCGAAGCTAACATCTCCTCAAGCACTGCTACTTGAGTAACTCTCGTCTACCGTACTTACGCACACTCTCAAATAAGGTAAGAAATTAAGTCCTCCATTGAAAACTGAATCCGGTCCCTAAAAGAGAGTCCCTTGATGTTATTTAAATTTTTAAAAAAATGTGTGTAGATTATTTGGGTTTTAGTAAATTTTGTGTCTCTGTTTTTGAATTTGGATTGATTTGTCTGTCGAAGAAACAAATAATCCCCTTGATTAATTAAAATTTAGAATAGTTCTGGTTGGTGCCTTGTTCATTGAAAATTCAATTGATACGTGCTTCGGTTAGGCCTTTCGTAATTCAAAAAATATGTGTCAGGTTCTTGGAGTGCGATAAAATTAATCAAATTTTAATCATTGACCCTAAATGAATCGAACAAGTCCCTTGATCACATGAAATGAAGATAGACCTCGCTTGTTTCAGATTTTAAAAATCCGGTCTTTGATCAATCATATTTCAATAAATGCATAGTTCCTTGAATAATTGAAAAATTCCTTGTTCAGTTACAGTTGCCTTTTTGATGCCTTGACGTTTTTATTCCCATAGATGTGTCCCTCGGTCTTTCAATTCGCATAAATTTATGAGTAAAAGGATTCCCTTGATGAGTTCAAACTTCCTGGAATTTCCTTCAGTCATTTAAATTTTTTGTTGGAGTAGTGCCTCGGTTATTTGTATTTGGATTATATGAGTTGGTCCCTCCATTGATAAAGAATTTTTTATTGGTCCCTCAATCACATAGTGGAGCTAGTCAGTCGAACAGATTTCTAATTTGAATGGAATTAATTCAATTCATGAAATTTAATTTCCTCCCAAAGAACTTCTTCTCCAAAAGTATTTAAATTTGAATGAGTTTGTGCCTCAACCACCTGAAATCACTGGACTGTGTTTTTCAACATCAAAAAAAAAAAAAAACAATATTAAGGTGTTAATGATTGTAAGTCGAATAAATTTGGATCCCGAGTGAGATCCTCATTTGAAGTGAATTGAGTTGCAGTCTCAATGATTATTAATCGAGAAAACAATAAGGTCCTTGATCACATGAAGTCGAATAAAAATTTCCTTTCTTCACTGGAAGTTTCCTAAACTAGTGTCTCAATCACTCACAAATGAAGGTTGGTCACTTGAAATTTGAATAATAAATTTTCGTCACTGAACGTATCACTGGAAGCTCCAAATTCACATAAAAAATAACATTCTGAATCACTAATCTATCAAATTTTTGACTTAGTTACTTGAAATCTCACCCGAGTTATCAAGCTAGACTCAAGCAAGATTCCATTGCCTTCTCTCTCTTCACTTTTCATTAATTTGATAGAAAAAACGCAATTTTTTATCTCCTCTACATCGTGTTTTATAGATCTTCTTCATTTTCTTTGATAGTGCTCGTTGAATTGATTTTTGTTGTAGTGTACTTCTTACAACTGATCAATTTTCCCTGTTGATCATCTTTTTAAAACATAATTATCTGCCCCCTCCACAAGTCTTCTGCATTTCCTTTTGTGTTGTCGATTCGTAGAAACAATTATTCTCTCCTGATTATCATAATCGAGTCATGATAATTCCTCCTTCCCCCCTCCAAACCATCTTGCATTTCCTTTTTGTGTCGTCATTCGTTGAAGGTGTTGGAAATCTTCTGCATTTCCTTTTGTTGTCCCCTCCATTGTTTCTCCCTACCGTTCATCATATTGTTTGCCCCCTCCATTTCATGTTCTTCACAATTTCTCTTTTGTCATAACATTCGCATTTCATTTCTTAACCTCTTTTGTTATCTTAATTATCATAATTGAATTCCCCTTCCACTCAGTCTTAGTACATCTTTATTGTAGTTGAAGTGAACTTTTGAACTTAGAAGAATTTTGTCGTGATGTGGACTTGGAATAATTTTGAACTCCTAACTGGAGGTTGTTGAAAAATTGTTAGTTTCATTTTTGAGTTTGTAGGAGATGCTGGTCTGAGTTTCAACTTGGGATGTCTAGTACTTGGGAGTTTGTGAATTAGTTGATGTGGTTTTTATGAATATACTTGGTGGAAAGTGCTGCAGTACCAAAATACTTTTGTACTTTTTCATTGGAACAACTTTTCTTCGAAATCATTTGGATTATTATCGTTTATTTGCGGCTTTCCACAATTAGATAACTTGATCGTAGCCGCTCCGAGTGCATGATCCAAGACAATTTGCTCGAAATTAATACAAAATTAATTGATCTTTCAATTTTTTAATTTTATTTCTCAATTTCGATCTCACGTGGAGCTTGAGAGGACTAGAAAACAGTGATTTGGAGATGATTTTGATAAATTTCAACTTCAATTTATTCGGTGAAGTTTGAAAAATTCAGGAATTTCAGAGAGTGATTACCAGATCATTTATCTCACCTTTTAACGGTCCAATCTAGATAATGATGATAATATTGAGCGTTTTCTGTTCCATTCAACAAGTAATAAAACAATGATTAAACAATCAATTAAGGACAATAATCAACAATTATAGGCTTAAAATGTTATCAGGAATATTGTGAGTTTTTTTCATAAACAACTTCATGGCTTCAAAATTCCAATCCACAGTGATCATTGAGTCGGGGAATCTCTATCAGTGTTGTTGAAGAAAAATATGATTTTTATTACTATTAACAAAATATTATGGGCAGAATGGAACTGATAGATCATATTATAGTCAAACGAAAAAAAGTCAAATACGTGAGTTATTTCGAAAGTCATTATTTGCTATTTTGAGCTAGAGAAATACAATGAAGAATTTATCGGAATCCAAATTTAAACTTTTGGGCGGTATAAGGTTATCACGATCATGTTGCAATCGATGATAAGAAAATTGGGTTATAATCATAGCTTGATAGAAAAACTAATAAAAGATTAAAATTTTCTCTCTGAAACTTAATTTTTACAATATTTCAAATTTTGTATGCTATCGTTTGGCGATTGAGAATTGGAAAACTAGAGATAAGAATAGATGAATTGAAGAGATTTTACAAAAATATCAAGCTTTGAGGAACTTCAATCAAATAGTAGAAGTCCTTTGAAGTTCATAAAATATTGATCCATCCAGCACTACAGTACCAATACTCTGCAATTGGCATTTTAATTTGAACTACATCAAATACTTGTATACTAGATCCGTTAGTCTTGTTAAACATTTTCAAACTTGTCAAACACAAGCTTAGTAGCCTACTAGAAGATTCTCAAAATAATTTCTCAATTTCCAACTTTTCTCGGTATTGCAAGCATTCTTTTTACCGGTGCCAATAAATCGATTTGACATTCAAAGTTTTTCGACAGAAACCTGACAAGTTTCGTCAACCTTGTCTTGTTCCTTCTCTCTATATATATCTTTCTCTCTTTATCTCTCAAACTGTCATCTCCCTCATGTCTTTCAAACTGTCATCACTATCAAAACCGGATATTACTCTTCTAAAACTGTTTACAAATATAATTTATTCATATATTGCAAACTGATATATGGGTGAAATGCACAACAACAATCATAAATCTCTTTTGTGCAACCCGAAGAGTTGCTCAAAGATATTGCAAGTTCAAGAGTTCTTGAATTTGACTTGAGCGCTGTGACTGAGTCAGATTCCAACGGTAAGCAGATGGAGAGGGGACAAAACAAGATATTATTTTGTTTTTTGCTGTTTGAGAAATATATTCGAAATATTGAAATGAAACTGAATATGGTGAATAACAGTGGTGCTTTTTTTCTCGCCTAAATTGTACTGAAGGCTTATTATGAATATTTTTGTATGAGTTGATAAATGAATTGAATTGAATCAAGATATTATTTACTGAGAATCGAGTAGTATTCAAAACCAGGGAGTATAGCATCTCTAGTATTATTCACAAAGTTAATGGTCAAATTTGCTGAGTTACCTACTAATAATTGAGCTTTTTACGATGTTTGAAAACTATAAGAATTTCCACTATGATTCTTCAATGATAATATTGTATCGTGACTGCATTTTCATACACTTTAAACAAGTAAAAAGTTACAATGAGTTGTAATGACAACCATTCATTTCCAATCCAGGTGCCTTGATAAAGTAAACTAGCTATAGCCTACCTTTAGTATATTACGAGAAATTTTGAGTTTTCTAATCGATTCATAGTGAAGCTCGAATGTGGGTGAAGCACGATGTATAAAAGAGGAAATATATAGATAGAGCTCTTCTTATAGATATAGTGATTGATTGATTGATTGAATAGTTTGCTTATTAAGAGCGGAGTTAAGACTTCAGGGCCACTCTGCCACACAACCCAAAAAGGAGGATGAAATTGAGAACTAAAATACATTATTATTTCTCCATAGATGATTTTGTGAAACCTATTTGTATTGTAGATTTTATAGGACTGAGATACTAGGGAAAATGATGGTGTTACTTTTTTTGTGATTTTAGAAGAAAGATACATAATTATTCTTTAGAGATGATTTTTTCGAAACCTTTTTGTATTGCGGTCTGCAAAGAAGTGAGACGCTAGAATAATTAGAATACTTTTTTGTCGTGAATTGCAAAATGTGAATTGCTTGTGGTTAAATTTCAATGAAAGGATAGAGACTAGGAAAATTGTGACAAATTCTGAATTACTAAGACACAATGTCACAATGAAGCATGACTAGTGTTTTTTATTCAAAGAGACAGTAGTTGCTGAAAAATAAAAAAAAAGGATGAGGAGGAGGAGGAGGAGGAGGAGGAGGAGGAGGAGGAGGAGGAGGAGGAGGATGAGGAGGAAGGAGGAGGAGGGAGAAATAGGAGGAGGAGGAGGAGGAAGAGGAGGAGGAGGAAGGAGGAGGAGTGGAGGAGGAGGAGGGAGGAGGAGGAGGAGGTGGAGGAGAAGAGGAGGAGGGAGGAGGAGGAGGAGGAGGAGGGAGAAGGAGAGGGTAGGAGAAGGAGAAGGATATAAAAATATTTCAAATTATCTCATTTCTGCAATTGAATTTGATCATTTTAAATCATGGACAATTATTATAATTTAAATATTCTTGTATAATTGGAAAGTAGTGACATTGAAGAGATAATAATCGGTCAAATTTCAAACTGTAATAAACACCAGCATTACATTAGGAACAGAAAATGGGCAAACAGGGTTTCCACTCATCGAGTTACCTCTAATTATTATCCCTCACGTAGTATATACATGCCATTCAAAACAATAGCCTAATGAATGATTTTTTTTGTTTTGAATAGAAAATACGAGCTCATTTGTGGAAACAATATTTAAACAGTGAATAACAATGTGGAAAGAGAGGAAGGATACTGTGAAGAAACAAAAGAGACGCCAAATAATTCAAAGTGTGAACAGCTTGCAAAGGACCAGTGAACAAAAATACAACAATAATGGACCTCTATTGCCAAACGAGGATAATTATCTAGGCACGCTTCTTAATCAGACACGCTCGGTTCTTTTTTATCAATAAATGTTGAGTTCCCTGAAATTTAGACGCTGTCTTGTACCGGTATTAAGCAATAGAAAACCTTCAAACACTGAGCAATTGAATATTTAAGTGGCCTTGAACCACTGTGGAATTGTTACGAAGAAAATTGTTTTGATTACTTTTATGGTTTTTTCACAATAGGATTTATTTGATGTCAAACGAGATGAATATTTAGTGATCATAGTATATAAAATTACTATTTTTTAGCTAACTTTGCTTGAGATTGAGTGCATTTTGCTGAGGCACCTGGATTGGAATTGGATCACTGTGTTCTCATTATTAAACTCATCACAAGTTATTAAAAATTTCAGAGTGTTTGAAAATTAATCCACTATACTGTACAAGATTATTGTATGGTCCTGGATGGCGTATATAATGAACCATATGGTCCTGGATCGAATCGAATACGACTTTGTTATAGTAGATTAATTTTTGTACAGTTTTAACATTTTAAAAAGCTTTTAAATGAAAATTTATTTAGAACAATAAGTAACGAATTTCAGTCAACACAAAGACAAGATACAAAAAAAAAATAACCAAAAAGGTATTGTACAAACTACGAAGAAAACAATCTTAGATCGCTACTTACGTTTATATAATATACACGTTTTCTCTTAATATAATACTATATTATATAACCTATATAATTCAAATTCAATTACTATGTAGTCTTGTAGACGAAAAAAGTATATTATAATGGTTCACAAATTTCCTCCATAGGCTACATATTATGTGCGAATTAGTATTCTCCATTCTGGCAATCATTGATTTTCAAGTACCGTACAATACTTTCAATGTATGTAACACAAGTACATGTACATGAGAACAAGAACAAGTACAACCACAATAATAACATAAATCTAAGTACATCTGGGAGTACTTAATTTAATTGTCCAGCGTACTTGAAGTCTACAACACCTCATAAGCTGTTAGACCAGTTAAATCTGCTATCGTGATAAGTCAAGTGATATTTTTTAGCGCAAATTTAGTCATACAAATTACAGATTTTTTCTTGTGAATTCAGTCAATGATAACAACCATAATTATCATTAGCATTGCCGCCCTAATCACGGACAGGTCATTACATAACAATAAATAGAGTTTAATTTTTGTTGTAAGGTTTCCTAGAGATACGTGTCGGGTTACAATCGATTCATTCACATGCAACGCAACTGGTTTCGAAGGCAGACATGCAATTCATTCTCAGATAATAAGGATTAGCGAATTCCAGATTGTGAATTTCAACTTCTGTTCATTTGTTTATGTTCATTTAAATGCTTTCAACAACAATGTCATGATGAATTTCCTCCATATTTTGTTTAATTTTTTTATGGTTTTCATTGCTTTTAAATAATTTTTAACTAGTTCGTGTTCATTCTCATACTTTCAGTAATATTAGTTTCCGTTTCCCTCATTCTTAACTTATTTCGTTATTTACGATTATAAAAACAACAAGTTTTTGAGTTATTTCAATTTAAAATTTCAAACGCCCGCCATTTTGAAATATTTTGTCAGATAAGGGTGCTTCATTTTTGTACAGCAGACCTTTATCTTGGCCTTGGCCATGCCAAATTCCAACAAAATTAGTCAAACCATTCTGAAAAAAAGTGAAAAAAACGAAATGGCGACTAGGGGGGAAACAAAGCATTTTAGGACCCATGTTTACCGGTACTTTTTTCTTAATTTCAAAATCAGAAAACCGCTAACGGAGTTTGTTGGTCTATTTTAGAATCACTCTGTATATAGTATCATCATTACACAGCAAACTTGAACATGTTTGAAATTATATTTCTATTATTTGTATATATTACAATTTGATATTGTAGCAACACTCGAAACGAATAAGAGCTGAAAGAAGAAGATATAATTAATGATAATTGGAAACCAGCAAATAATAATTGGTGAATCTTTAACAATAAGATTAGATCTAAATATCTCCATTAAAATCGGGACCTATTCAGATTAGATCCGCGAGTCTGTTCTGTCGATAATGAGATCGATCTTTCAGCCTTGAACTGTGTGAGGGAGGCTGATAAAGAGAGATCGAAAAAGAGAGTGATTGATAACGAAAATTTGAAAAGAGAGAGAGAGAGTGTGTGAGCGAGCGAGAATTAGCTCACGATTGAGAAAACGTGATGCCAGGAAGTCAAGGTCATTCTTGCTTTACGGTGCATACCTTTGCTCTACTCTACAACTCCATTATTATTATTTTTGTTGTCTGACAAGATTTAACGCTTTTTATAACTATATATACAGTGTATATACAGAAGTTATCTACTATTTTTTCCTAAACATAGTGATATTAAGCCATATTCCTTGTTTAGCGATAAAAGTAGTTGTATTTCTATGTATAGATATAGTTGTCAGTCGTATCTATGATTATGTCTGACATTATAACATGCTTTTAATACCTATATACACAAAAATATACAGTTAATCAACTATTTTCGCGAAGATATAGTGATATAAATCTACATTTTTGTTCAGTGACAGAAAAATTTGTACTAGTACTTCTGTGTATGGATATAGTTGTTCATGGAGGGAGTTGTATTTATTGTGAATATATCATTGAGAAGTTGCATTTTTATGTAAAGGTATAGTTATTGTTGATGAGGGCTGGCCGTCTATTGAAAACGTTTATTTTTCAATATGGATGTTCAAGACAATTTTCAAATGTTTGATTCTACAATCACTTCAATAAAACGGTTCAATTGACAATAATTTGATTGGCAAAACATTGATTGTCAATGAATCCATTTAATTGCCAATCAATTGAATCCTGAATTAATCGGAATTTATCAATTTTCAGTAAGGTGTCAATATTTTAGCTATGTTCCAGCTTTGGTTCCAGTAAAGCTTGAGGATTGAGAGCGTGTCAATTTATTGCATTTTTAATTTTTTCAAGTCAATTCATTTCCGGATTTTTCGTTAAAAATATGTAACACGTCTGTATTAGACTAATGCGATATTTTAAATCAATCATAATCACCAGGTGGTAAAAGTTGCTAGCATTTTTTACGATAAAAATATTGAAATTTCGAGAGTCGATACAACAAAGTATTCAAAATAAAATATTAGAAAAGTAAATATCAACAAAGTGAATAAAATATTCGAGAGGTAGTGGCATAGACTAACCAAATTTTGATTATCTCTGTTAGGCTAGGCGTACACCGGTTAGTCAAGACAAGACAAGATTAGTCACGTTTAGTCATAGTAATTCACATAGTTGCTTATGAAGCAGCATACACTGATGCAATGACTAATCGGTGTGTGTTGCTTCATAAGCAGCTATGTGAATTACTGTGACTAAACGTCACTAATGTCGTCTTGTCTTGTCTTGACTAACCGGTGTACGCCTAGCCTTAGTAGATGATGCTAGCACAAATTTGACAAGCATTTTGAGAGTCGATACTACAAAGTCGATGTTTGACAGGTGACAGCTAGATGGAAGCAGCACCTTGATTATCATTATGAGGATTACCACCATTATTTTGTTGTTGTTGAGATAATAGTGTTTTTGCTCATTGAGTGGCTGCAGCCAGAACTTTCGCTCGTTGCTGTAGAAGAAAGTGTCCTGAATCCATTTTGCCAGTTGTCTAGCATTCTCTCGAAGTCATAAGTAGTGATGTAGCTTGAAGAATACCTACTTCTATAATTCTATATATTCATATATAGGTGCGTATGGTGCGTATGGCACCACCTTCACTAATGCATTGTTTAAATTTTGCAAGTCTAGTTTCGCAAATTTTGCAACTAGTTTCAATCAATTAATCAATCGAATTTATTATCAATTCCATCAAATAAGATAGCACTGAATTGAAAAAGCTTGGACTTGTTGGTTTTTTTAATAACAGATTTTATTATGTGGATGTTGAAATCATTACATCCTTTATTAGAATAGATCCTCTTATTGTGATTATCAAAGTCGTTTTACACTAATTGTGGAAAATTTTGATTGGAATGCCCTTTGCCTTTACAATAATTGATTATTGCAATAATCGGGTAATATTTCGGGTAACCGAAGGTTTTTTCAAGAATAACACTCTGGAGTAACTAACGATGATATTTTGTTTTACTCTTATGAGGTTAATTCCATCCTGGAAACGTTTCAAAGACTATTAGGCTAGGCGTACACCGGTTAATATAGACAGTTATTTACCACGTGACATTACAGTTTCTATCTCATGCAAAATCCAGTACAATATTGAGTTATTTCAATTTTCCGATTCGTTTTGATTAAGTCATATTCTCATGGAAAATTAGAATATCCTTGTAGTCTGTGATATCTCCAAATCCCGCATAACATTTAATTGAAATGTTAGGAAAACAATTAAGCTACTCGATGAACAACTCATGAAGTAGTTTGAACCTTTTAAATACCATTAAAACACTCAAGAGACCTTTGGAAAATGGATAATATTCTCAAGAACAAGACATCAAGGAGTTTAATACTTCTAATACCATAATATAACACTCAAGAGAACTTTTAAAATGCGGGTAATCTTCAATGAACAAGACATCAAAGAGTTAGAACCTTTCAACACTCAGCTTATCGCTTGGAAACACGAGAATTCACCTGTTAAATAATATTGTAATAATAACTATACTCCCACATTGATCACTAATGAAGCCATTCTAAAATGCAATGAAACGAACTTGATGATGAAGAATTATAGCTATATTCAGTAATACTTTCCTAAGCTTCTGTGATACATCTAGAAAACCAGGAAGTTTAGCGGATGTGGTAAACGATTATTAGGCTACAAATAGGCCTAAGGTGAATGATGATACATTAGAATGGAATAATTAGTTTAAAGGTTAGATACAGTATTAGAAACGTCTGATCTGACGCTTATAATGAGACTGTTTTTGCTCTCTTCTTCTTCCTCCTCTTCCTCCTCTTCTAATCCTTCTTCTTCTTCTTCTTCTTCTTCTTCCTCTTTTTCTCCTTCTTCATCTTCTTTTTCTTCTTCCTCCTCTTCTCCTTCTTCCTCCACTACTCCTCCTCCTTCTCGTTCTTTTTCTTCTTCCTCTTCGTATTCTTCAATTTGTCTTCTTCTTCTCCTCCTTCTTCTTCTTCCTCTCCTTGTCCTTCTCCCACCTCTACTCCTACTCCTTCTTCTCGTCCTTTTTCTTATTTCTCTTCTTAATCTTCAACTTTTCTTTTTCTTCTTCTCCTTCTTCCTCTTCTTCTTTTCATTTTTCTTCTTCCCCTGCTTTTCTTTTCTTCTTATTTGTTTTCTTCTTCTTCTTCTTCTTCCTTTTTACTCCTCCTTCTTCTTATTTTTTTCTTTTTCTTCATCTTCTTCTGAACCTAAAAACAAATAGGGTTTTCACTAAAACAGACTATCAGGAGACATTTAATTGAAATCGAATGTTTCTATGTTAGAGTAGCCTGAATAATGATACAGTTTCCACTACAGGTCAAAATTCTCACACCTGGTACAATACTAATGAGTAGATTATAGTAATCACTGATCCAGACTGTGCTAATGATTGTATAGACAGTTATTTACTAGGTGACAGCTTTCAACAAAAACAGTTTAACATTCTTATCAAAGCTGCATCTCTAATGAACCATTAATCACGGCTACCCTCTTGTCTTATTTGAGCTTGTATCTCTCATAGTATAGTTATAGTAGTTGTAGAGCAGTTATAGTATAGTATCATTAGTTACAGATATACTGAAGTATGGTACTGTATAAATATAGTGCCTGATAGATTTCAGTGCACCTTATTTAAAATGTGATCCATTTCCAGTAAGTTATTAGTGCGTAGATGTTGTAAATGTTGAAGATCCTCTTAATTTTGCTGAAAACTAATCAAAAACTGATAAAGTTAATTGTTTTCATATCTAGTTTTAATTCTGTGGCTATTATACGATTGATTGGTGACTATGAATGTCTGAGCTGTAGGAAGTTCCAGGAAATTGTAAACAGAGAAATAATTGTTTTCAAAACGGATTTGTAAATTTTACATAGATCTAGTTCAACCGCCCAATCATTTGTTTACCAATTGGAGCACAATAATATTTTAAATTAATTAAAATTGAATCAATTGATGTTTACTGATGTTTATAATGTTGTTTATAAATGCGTTTATAAATGAACAATAATGTTTATTATACTAACGAATGGAAAATTCTGGTTTTATTGGGGTTCTCAACAAACTTCAGATGGAAATATTGATCATCCTCATCTGAAATAATATGTACCAACAATTTATAAAATTGTAGAAATATTTGTGATCTTCCACCTTCTTCATCTTGGTAGCAGAGAATTCAAAGCAAAAATTCAATTTCATCAGAAAATATTTCAAAGTATATTATTTCTCTTTAATTCAATGAGTACAACAAAACCTAGAAAAATTATCTGGTATCAATGGGTTACCCTTATTAGTGGCGAAGCGTGGTATACTTATTTGGTCCTATACCAAATAAGTATATATTATGTATATACCAAATTATACTTATATTTCCTATAGGAAATATACCCGGCGATGACCAAATAAGTATACCACGCTTCGCCATCGGTTACCCTGTATCTTATTTATGGAGCATTGATTTAATAATCTCTATATTGATTGGGTGAATAGGTTCCTTTGGAGATGGCAGGAGGTTAGATTATCCATTGAGAAAATCAATGAATTGGCTGAATGCCCACTCCCCCTCGGTCACTGACCCTGCAAGAATCAACGATCAATTCATAAATTCCCTATTCACAGCATGTCTGTATGCTAAAATGCGGAAGCATGTTTCAAAGTTATTTACACGTTGTTGCCCATAGAAATAAAAAATCTCGCATAAACTTGTTTCTGCGATTGTCAAAACGTTTGCAGAAAATTATAATAGCATCGGGACGAGGAAGTTTGAGAGAAAGTAGTAAAAGTTGTTGAGCACATCAATTATATCTGTGTACAATGGGTGTAAAGTGTGGGAATTTGTGTGTTTATATCTATATAGTGTGGAACGGGCGGCTTCAAGATCAGTATCAATGCTGGAGGAAACTGGTTTTCGAAGATAGCCGAGATGAACTTGATATTCGGATGAAAGAAGACAGGGAGGGAAGAGAAAGTGAGTGAGTGGAGAGGGGTGAGAGTGGAAAAGAGGTGAGAGAGAGAGAGAGAAAGAGAGAGAGTGAGTTAGTGAGTGAGAAGGGAAGAGAGAGAGTGAATCAGAAAAAGAAAGAGTGAGTGGGATAAGAAATTATGAAAGAGGGAAAGGAACTAGAGAAATGGACGAGGAGCGAAGGTGTTTGGAAGAGGAGATTCAGAAAGACTGTGAGAGAGAGTGAGTGAGAGAGAGTGAGTGAGCAGAGAAGCAAGAGAAATAGAGCATCAAAAAAAGGTGGAGACTGACAAAAAGGTGAATAAGAAGAAAAGGAAGAAGAAGAAGAAGAGGAAGAAGAAGAAGAAGAAGAAGAAGAAGAAGAAGAAGAAGAAGAAGAAGAAGAAGAAGAAAGAAGAATAGGAAGAGGAAAAAGAAGAAGAAGAGGAAGAAGAGGAGGAGTATAAATAGAAGAAGCGTAAAAAAGAACCGATGAAGGTATATTCAAAGGTGGGTCGTTGACCGTAGTCAATAATTAACGGTAGTTGTTCTTGACCGATCGTATCACCGATCTTGATTTGAAACTCGCTTCCTGATCTTTGATTTGATAAATACACCGAACTGCATCCTTCTAATGTCAGATGATTGATTACATCACCTTCTATTTTGATCTTTGTGTCACTATCATAATAATTAAAAAGCTCTATGAAGACTATCATACATTACGTCATCATCTCGCAGTACAATATTCCAAATTAAAAATAATATACGATGTAGAGGTCAATATCCTTTTCCAAGTACCTGAACTCCTATCTCTAACCTTGTAAATCCTTTCTTTTGATTTATTGTATAGTTCATAGTAAGCATTTTATTCTACTGAATAAGTTCCTTTTTATAATAAGCACCTGCAGAAATGAACATCTTTGGTTTAGATTTATACATTAAAGCCATTATTTTGTAATGTTTTTTTAAGTGAATAAATGGAGATATACCAATGGTAATGTATGGTATTTAAAATAGTGTAAGAATGAATTGTAAAATTATTGTTGATAATACAAACATTGTTGTACAATGATACTCAGAAATAAATAATAAATATGATGAAATTTTTGAATTTTGTGAATAAATCATTCTATTATAAAACAAGTATGAAATATCTTTTATTGTTATCTTACATGAATATTCAATAAATTTTGTCAATTATCCACTAACTTCTATATTGTTTCTTAAATTTATTCATATTTTTTTTTTGTTCAAGGTATGGTTGTTTCTCTATTGTACTTAATTGTCATGTTCAAGGTATTTGTCATTTTTTGTCATACTTTTCCACACTGTGAAGAGGTTTATAATAAAATTAATCTATTTATGTTGTGTGTGGATCAAACATAGATTATTTTTTTGGAAAATAAGAAATGTACTATTCGTAGATGTAATGAATGTGAATAACAAATGTAATAAATTTCAATTAAAATGAAACAATATTACAAATTTAATGTAATATTATATTGGAAAGGAGAGAATAATTGAATTGAATGGGAGAGAGATAGGGTGAGGGAGAGAGACAGAGGGAGAGTGAGTGAGAGTGTGTGAGCAAGGACAAAAGGGTGAAGAGCTGGGAATGGAGAAGAACAAGAGGAAGAAGGAGACAGAAGATGAGGGAGAGAAAATTATCATAAATATGTAACGCGAAAAGAGAGAACATGTTGACGAGAGAGAAGAAGAAGAAGAAGAGAGAGGAATATGGAGAAGCTCATGAAGTAATAAATTGTTTACCTGAGTTTGAAATACTGTAATATTAATAAGATTTTATCACGTCATGAAATTTGTAATGTTGAGTGCATGAACCTATTAATGAGCTTGTTATGGATCCACAATGAGTAACACAATATAAATTACTAGCTACAATCACGAGAAGTACTGTACCCGTTTGTTTTCTCCAATCTAAATCTCTTGAAAACTGAAGTACTAAGGCTAGGCGTACACCGGTTAGTCAAGACAAGACAAGATTAGTCACGTTTAGCCACAGTAATTCACATTGTTGCGTATGAAGCAACACACACCGATTAGGTCATTGGATCAGTGTGTGCTGCTTCGTAAGCAACTATGTGAATTACCGTGACTAAACGTGACTGATCTCGTCTTGTCTTGTCTTGACTAACCGGTGTACGTCTAGCCTGAATCCATCAATGAAAAAACAAACTTGTCACTGCCTCCTTGTGAGGTGACTAGAATGGAATTAATCTATTTTAATGAAGGTGTTTGATTATTTTGAAAATTTTTATGATGGAAAATTCGATAATTTTGAATTATTCTTAGTAATAAATAATTATTTAGGCTAGAGCTAGATCTAAAAAGGCTGGGTATGGAAAAGTCCATCTGTATCGCAATGACAAAACAATGCCTTGATTACATGGTGCTAGTCGACTGGCACTAGTGGACTGGTTTTCATTGTTATTTAGTATTATATGTTGAAGGAACGTTTATTTGTCTTTGAAAATAGTTGGCCTATTACTGTATTTCTGATATTGGAGTATTGTAGAATTATGAATGGAATATATTCTTTATCCTAATTGTTAAAAAAGTAAGTTGAGGGGCTAACAGATTGTGGACTGATTTCTACGAGTTTAATGGATAAATGACATCTATTCCAATGACTTAATATTCTAGAAACTAAGCATTCGCGACTCTCGATTAGCATATGCCAATGGCAACGTGTAAACCAGGCAGAAATAGATCCATGTGAATCAACAGAATTAATTGAGATTGAATTCAATAGAAGAGTGGAATTACAACTGAAAACTTCTAGCGCTCTTTGTGACAAATTTCACACTAAACCCTACTAACCTGAATCTTGACCTAACTAAATTATTGAAAAAAAACAAGGCCTATCACACAATATCCTCATTCCTCCATCAAGATCATCAATTTAATGCAAGTCTCTGCATATCCTGTATAATAATACACAATGAATGCAGTAAGCTCGGTTACCTATATAATGCAATAGTGACTAACGGGATCAACTCATAGACAATGGACTATAAGTCCAAGAAAGTAATAAATGTCATAACTGCAGCTCACTTCCTCCTCCTTCTCCTCCTTATCATCCTCCTCCTCCTTCTCCTCCTTCTCCTTCTTCTCCTCCTTCTCCTCCTTCCTCCTTCTCTTCTTCCTTCTTCTCTTTTCTCCTCCTTCTCCTCCTTCTCCTCCTTCTCCTCCTTCTCCTCCTTCTCCTCCTTCTCCTCCTTCTCCTCCTTCTCCTCCTTCTCTCATTGTTATTTATCAATATTTTTCCTGTTTTCTCCTCGCTTATCATTGTTCTTTCTCTTTTTATCTTTCTTTTCTTATCTCTCTCTTCTCCCTCTCCCTTCTTCATAAATTATCTTATCACTAGTAGCTTACAGAAGACTGAAGAAAATGCTTGCTCTTCCATAGATTTAACCATGTGAATTTCATCAGTATCTATCTGGATGCTGGAGAACATAATTTATTTTATGTTTTCCGGAAACTTGAAAACACAGTACTTGATATACTGTTACTCTAGTATTCTCCATCACAACATGATTTATGTTGTTCAAATGTTTTAATACATAACATTTAATGTTGTTTTTAGTTTCTTAGTACGTAATTCGATGTAATCCCACAATCGTTTTGTACATTATTTGAAGTTGTAACTACATAATTCAGAGCAGAATATTTATTGCACTTTGACAAGTACTATCACTTTCATCCCACGGTGTAGCTGAACTACAATGGGCTATATTTTACAATATATAACTTGAACATTTATAAGTGAGATTGGAAAGCAGATTGAATGTTCTCAAATGATAGGCTAGACTTGAAGCGTATTTATCATAATGTGACAAGTGGATTACCAGACTTTCTCTTGGGAGATTGTAAAGAGATAGTTGAGAGTTTTTCTGTGGATTCTTGGAATTTTTGAGTGAAATGGGTCGAGTTTACATGGGTTGCTTGTTTCTTGATGCTCCTTTGGAGACAGAATTTAACGATCTGTAACACGAGAATCCAATTGAATTGAACCGCCGTAGAATTACAGCATCTAAGAGAACCAATGGAAAGTAAACTAACTAACAAATCTGCCGTCAATACAATGACGTCAATTTACAGGTCCTGTAGCGTTTCGTCCGAGTAGCGATTCGTCCGACAGCAATGTCTCAGGTAGTTTTGGGATTAGGCAGGATACCTGAAAAAGTAGTGTTTCGTACGACAAAACTTTTGACAAGTAATAATAAGAACAAGAATGTCTGCTTTGGCATAATGCATAATAGGAACGATTTAGTGAATGGAGATTGAAAATACGATTGATGAATTAATAATAGAACTTCAAAGGTGAAACTATAACTCAACTTGAAAATAAATAGTCTCAGCACACTATATAGTAAACTATACAGTACAGCTCAAGTATACAAAAATAGTTGAGGACTTTAAAGGGGTAATTATGGACTAAAATGTGATTATGGGGTCTAAGATTTCCCCACAAAATTATATACAATTACAAGAAATGTATTATCAGCAGTTTTGAGTCAAAGGGAAGATAAAGAGAAGAAACAGGAAGCCTACTTTTGCATCACTATAATATGAACCAAGTGATTATGAATTGGATTCGTGCATGTGAAAAAACATTGAGGTGAATCCAAAAATACTTTCATGGAAAACGTCTTATTTTTTTGATAGGCCATTTTGTTTTTGAATCACATGAATTGGAAAGGAAATGGAGGAGTTTGAGTTATGATCAGAGAATTGGAATTCAACTCTATGAACTTTAACAACATCTGATAGAAGATAGGTTGGTGTAACCATTTCATTATGATAACAATTCAAACATATTTCAGAAACGGTGATTCATTTATTGTGTTTTCCAAGACAAATTTTTTTCTATTTATTTATTCAGTAATGAAAATACTTGAACAATGCTTGACTGTGTCTAAAATTCTACCATGAATCGTAGCCTCATTCAGTAATTTGTAAATCATGTAGCCTCCAAACTCCTACTATCTCTGGATAAGCCAGAAAAGGATGACTCAGCTAGTTCTGAATTCGACCGGTAGATGGCTACAGTTACTGGGTGATTTACAGCTTCAATTTTTACAGACACGCCTACAAGCTCCGCCTCTCTCCCCTGATTGGTCGGCAATGCACAACGCAGCTAGTTCTGAATTCTGTCATAAAATGGCAGCAGTTACTGGGTCATTGAAGTTACAACTTCATTATTCAGCCGTCTAGATGTCAGAGGTGTTTTACCCAAAGTGAAGCCGAAAGTAGATTAAATTACTTCATCCAAGCTACCATTTTTAAAATGTACTCATCCACAATTCATTGCTATTATTGGATTGATTCAACTTCTGCCAATGTTTATGAATTGGCATAAATTTCTGTATGAGCTTTTTCTGGATACAGTTGTATAGGGAGGAAAACTTGTAATTACATCCAAATAAATAGGCTTTGACTTCGAATCAGTGGCTTTGATAGAAATAATTCACATGAAGCAATACAAATAGCCAACTATTGCAGCTATAGAATCTAAAGAAGCAGATTTTAAATTTTATTTGATACTGATTATTTACAACAGTAATTAGCCAGTGATAGAAGGGTTTCTGAAGTCAGGTAGAAGATTCAGAAATCGGACGAAACGCTACTCGTTGGTAATACGCATAGAAGCGTGAAAACCAGTCGGACGAAACGCTGCTAATTTCCAAGAATTTGGAACCTGATGATGTAACAAGTGTGGTCATGAAACCATGGTCTTTAAACCATAGCCTAAATAAATGCGTAGAATAGACAAAATCTTATGTTCTTATTTTAATTATCAACACTAATAGTTATTCATATTAAAAGTTCAAATTGAAATTTATTGCCATCAAAAATCCCAATGATAATTTTTTAAGTAGACATAATTACAAACGCAAAATGTCCTAGAATACATGTTATTTTATAGAATAATATTCATTTAATTCAGCGGATGGCATTATAATTTTCATTATATTTCTATGGAAACGGTTAATGTTTTGTTGATTTCTTTTTCAAATAATTATGTTATATACAGTATCTTCCTCTTCTTCTTCTTCTCAATCCAATTTTTCTTCCCCTCATTCTTCTCTCTTCTTCTTCTCCTTCTTCTTCATCTTCTTCTTCATCGAGTGATGATAAAATACATTAATTCACTTTTCATTGGTAGTAATCATCTTCTAAATGCTAGTAAACTATTCAATAAATAAGAGGCTTTTCTCCATCGCTATTTCTGAGTTCCTTGATGTCTAGATTCTCAGTGTCATGATTCACCCATCATAACAACCGTGAAATACAGTGTGACTAGTAAATAGCTGTCACTGTTGCAATAATACCGATTTCATGGAGCATGAAGCTTGAGCTCTGATGTGCTACATCCTTTTTACGTTCATTCTTCTTTTGTTTTCATCATTCTCATGTTTGCAAGGATGCGCTTCCCATTTGAAATCGTCTCACAGGATCCTACCCTTTTTCTCCTCGTCCTCCTCCTCCTCCTTCTCCTCCTCCTCCTCCTCTTCCTCCTCCTCCTCCTCCCTCCTCCTCCTCCTCCTCCTCATCCTCCTCCTCCTCCTCCTTCTCCTCCTCTTCCTCCTCCTCTTTCTTCTTCTTCCTTATCACCAGATACTTGACGCGTATCAGACTGTAGTCGTCTTTCCTGGATATGACGTCTGCTCTGATATTTCGCGAAATGGGGAATATTTTTTCATTCAAGTTAGCCTCATAGGAAAATCTTGAATCGGAATGCTGTGGGGCCATAACGTACTCTTGGGTAAACGGCATGCATACCTTATCGTAATCTGAACAATACTGCAGACAGTGCAGACCTACCGGTTAGTGAAGACAAGACAAGACGTGATCAGTCACGTTTAGTCACAGTACTTCACATAGTTGCTTATGAAGCAACACACACCGATTAGCCATTGCATCGTGTGCTGCTTCATAAGCAACTATGTGAATTACTGTGACTAAACGTGACTAATCTCGTCTTGTCTTGTCTTGACTAACCGGTGTACGCCTAGCCTGATGGGGTTCAAATTTGTTATGTACATTACAGTGGTGCTATCTTCCAGTAGTAACGAGAATTAATATGAGAACCATCATATTTACAGGCTCTTTAATTTGGATGAGCGCTCTGTACTCTCTAGTAGTTCACTGATTTGCATATTGAGAGATTTAGAAGGAATCTTTATAATGATAGATACAGTGATACAATCAATATGTTTGAAAGCATGGTACATCATAGGACCCAATATGATCACATGGATATAGCCTACTTCATGTAGGTCATAGACTTGCACATTGAGAGATTGTAATGTTCATCGATAATGAGAAGTACAGATTGAAAGGTACTCTCCAAACTCTCATAGCTCTACTTTCATAAATTAATAATGAAACGTTCATAAAGTGTGGTCCCAAGGCTAGGCGTACACCGGTTAGTCAAGACAAGACGAGACGAGACGAGATTAGTCACGTTCAGTCACAAATAATTTACATGGTTGCTTATGAAGCAGCACACACCGATGCAATGACTAATCAGTGTGTGTTGCTTCATAAGCAACTATGTGAAGTACTGTGACTAAACGTGACCAATCTCGTCTTGTCTTGTCTTGACTAACCGGTGTACGCCTAGCCTAAGTTATCATACAGATATAAACTCTCATAAATAATGAAACTTTCATGAAGTGTGGTCCTAAGACGTTTCATAGGAATGAACGCTATAGGTGTACTGTATTTTATTCAGGCCACAGACTTGCATATTGATAGTTAGTGATGGTGTTCATGGATGGTGAAATGTGAAAGATGAATTAATAGTAAGAGGAGACAGTGTGACATTTTTATTGAGGAGTAAAAGTGTTGCCCTACATTTTAAACTGCGATGGAGACTATGCAGCTATAGCGTATTGAAAATGCAAGCTGAAAAGATCGGTGAGAGAAGAAGAAGAAGAAGAAGAAGAAGAAGAAGAAGAAGAAGAAGAAGAAGAAGAAGAAGAAGAAGAAGAAGAAGAAAAGAAAAGAAAAGAAAAAGAAAAAGAAAAAGAAAAGAAAAGAAAAGAAAAAGAAAAAGAAAAGAAAAGAAAAGAAAAGAAAAAGAAAAGAAAAGAAAAAAGAAAAAGAAAAGAAAAAGAAAAGAAAAAGAAAAAGAAAAGATAAAGATAAAGATAAAGATAAAGATAAAGATAAAGATAAAGATAAAGAAAAAGAAAAGAAAAAGAAAAAGAAAAAGAAAAGAAAAAGAAAAGAAAAAGAAAAAAAGAATAAGAACAAGGAAAAGAAAAAGAAAAAGAAGAATAAGGAGAAGAAAAGAAGAAAAAATGAGAAGGTGAATAAGAATCAAGAGTACTATGTCATCCTACTGAACGTAGGATCTGCAATATAGGAATATGATCTATAATGGCAAAGCATAGCAAAGCGAAGGCGTGTGATCTAGATTGTTGGTCACGATTCAAGATGATTAAGAAGAAAATGAAGAAGAAAGAAGAGAGAGGGTGAAGGAGATGTAAAAGAGGACAGGGAAAAAGCCTGAACGTAGAAAGTTATTTTCAACAGAAGAGGTATTACCGAATAGATAATTCCAATCGAAGCATTTCTATACAATGTGTAAATGAATCTAATGGTATGAGTTGGAATTGGAAAAATCATGAAAAATTGGTTCTGGACAATGATACTCAGCTATCTTGCTCACAGGTTCATGATTGAATACAAATATTTCAGCCATATTATGAACTTGGAAAATGTTTTTCATTAGTACATCAAGGCCACGGGATTTTCAATCCATTGTAACAGGAATTTAAAAGAAAAAAAATAGATGAAAGAATAGAAATCTTTTCGTCAATGAACCTCTATTCTCTATTCGATAGTTCTTTTTTGAAAGAATCCATTAAAGAAATAGATTCATTGCTATCTATTCCTGTGATTCAATTTGAAATATTGGATGAAAATTGAATCCTTCTCATGAATACTCATTACTTTTGCTGGGTTGACATAAGCCCAAATAAGCTCTAAGCTTGTGCGTGGGTAATGGGGAGGATGATGATGAGAGATGAATGGACCTTAGGTGGACCTAAATAAATGCGTAGAATAGACAAAATCTTATGTTCTTATTTTAATTATCAACACTAATAGTTATTCATATTAAAAGTTCAAATTGAAATTTATTGCCATCAAAAATCCCAATGATAATTTTTTAAGTAGACATAATTACAAACGCAAAATGTCCTAGAATACATGTTATTTTATAGAATAATATTCATTTAATTCAGCGGATGGCATTATAATTTTCATTATATTTCTATGGAAACGGTTAATGTTTTGTTGATTTCTTTTTCAAATAATTATGTTATATACAGTGTCTTCCTCTTCTTCTTCTTCTCAATCCAATTTTTCTTCCCCTCATTCTTCTTCTCTTCTTCTTCTCCTTCTTCTTCATCTTCTTTTTCATCGAGTTATGATAAAATACATTAATTTACTTTTTATTGGTAGTAATCATCTTCTAAATGCTAGTAAACTATTTAATAAATTATAATAGAGGCTTTTCTCCATCGCTATTTCTGAGTTCCCTGATGTCTAGATTCTCAGTGTCATGATTCACCCACCATAACAACCGTGAAATACAGTGTGACTAGTAAATAGCTGTCACTGTTGTAATAATACCTATTTCATGGAGCATGAAGCTTGAGCTCTGATGTGCTACATCCTTTTTACGTTCATTCTTCTTTTGTTTTCGTTATTCTCATGTTTGCAAGGATGCGCTTCCTATTTGAAATCGTCTCACAGGATCCTACCCTTTTCTCCTCGTCCTCCTCCTCCTCCTTCTCCTCCTCCTCCTCCTCTTCCTCCTCCTCCTCCTCTACCTCCTCCTCCTTCTCCTCCTCATCCTCCTCCTCCTCCTCCTTCTCCTCCTCTTCCTCCTCCTCTTTCTTCTTCTCTTCCTTATCACAAAATCCTTGATGCGTATCAGACTGTAGTCGTCTTTACTGGATATGACATCTGTTTCCTCTGATATTTCGCGAAATGGGGAATATTTTTTCATTCAAGTTAGCCTCATAGGAAAAATCTTGAATCGGGATGCTGTGGGGGCCATAACGTACTCTTGGGTAAACGGCATGCATACCTTATCGTAATCTGAACAATACTGCAGACAGTGCAGACCTAATGTAACGCACAATAATGCTAGGCGTACACCGGTTAGTCAAGACAAGACAAGACGAGATCAGTCACGTTTAGTCACAGTACTTCACATAGTTGCTTATGAAGCAACACACACCGATTAGTCATTGCATCGGTGTGTGCTGCTTCATAAGCAGCTATGTGGATTACTGTGACTAAACGTGACTAATCTCGTCTTGTCTTGTCTTGACTAACTGGTGTTACAGTGGTGCTATCTTCCAGTAGTCACGAGAATTAATATGAGAACCATCCTATTTACAGGCTCTTGAATTTGTATGTGCGCGACTCAATGAACGCACTGCACTTTCTAGTAGTTCACTGATTTGCATATTGGAAGATTTAGAAGGAATCTTTATAATGATAGATACAGTGATACAATACATATGTTTGAAAGCATGGTACATCCAATATGATAACATGGATATATTTCATGTAGGTCATAGACTTGCACATTGGGAGATTGTAATGTTCATCGATAATGAGAAGTACAGATTGAAAGGTACTCTCCAAACTCTCATAGCTCTACTTTCATAAATTAATAATGAAACGTTCATAAAGTGTGGTCCCAAGGCTAGGCGTACACCGGTTAGTCAAGACAAGACGAGACGAGACGAGATTAGTCACGTGCAGTCACAAATAATTTACATGGTTGCTTATGAAGCAGCACACACCGATGCAATGACTAATCAGTGTGTGCTGCTTCATAGCAACTAACCATGTGTAGTACTGTGACCAAACGTGACCAATCTCGTCTTGTCTTGTCTTGACTAACCGGTGTACGCCTACCTAAGTTATCATACAGATATAAACTCTCATAAATAATGAAACTTTCATGAAGTGTGGTCCCAAGACGTTTCATAGGAATGAACGCTATAGGTGTACTGTATTTTATTCAGGCCACAATCTTGCATATTGATAGTTAGTGATGGTGTTCATGGATGGTGAAATGTGAAAGATGAATTAATAGTAAGAGGAGACAGTATGACATTTTTATTGAGGAGTAAAAGTGTTGCCCTACATTTTAAACTGCGATGGAGACTATGCAGCTATAGCGTATTGAAAATGCAAGCTGAAAAGATCGGTGAGAGAAGAAGAAGAAGAAGAAGAAGAAGAAGAAGAAGAAGAAGAAGAAAAGAAAAGAAAAGAAGAAGAAGAAGAAGAGAAAAGAAAAGAAAAGAAAAAAAAAAGAAAAAGAAAAGAAAAAAGAAAAGAAAAGAAAAGAAAAGAAAGAAAGATAAAGAAAAAGAAAAAAGAGATAAAGATAGAGATAAAGAAAAAGAAAAAGAAAAGAAAAAAGAAAAGAAAAAGAAAAGAAAAAGAAAAGAAAAGAAAAAGAAGAATAAGGAGAAGAAAAGAAGAAAAAATGAGAAGGTGAATAAGAATCAAGAGTACTATGTCATCCTACTGAACGTAGGATCTGCAATATAGGAATATGATCTATAATGGCAAAGCATAGCAAAGCGAAGGCGTGTGATCTAGATTGTTGGTCACGATTCAAGATGATTAAGAAGAAAATGAAGAAGAAAGAAGAGAGAGGGTGAAGGAGATGTAAAAGAGGACAGGGAAAAAGCCTGAACGTAGAAAGTTATTTTCAACAGAAGAGGTGAAATGATAATAGATAATTCCAATCGAAGCATTTCTATACAATGTGTAAATGAATCTAATGGTATGAGTTGGAATTGGAAAAATCATGAAAAATTGGTTCTGGAAAATGATACTCAGCTATCTTGCTCACAGGTTCATGATTGAATACAAATATTTCAGCCATATTATGAACTTGGAAAATGTTTTTCATTAGTACATCAAGGCCACGGGATTTTCAATCCATTGTAACAGGAATTTAAAAGAAAAAAAATAGATGAAAGAATAGAAATCTTTTCGTCAATGAACCTCTATTCTCTATTCGATAGTTCTTTTTTGAAAGAATCCATTAAAGAAATAGATTCATTGCTATCTATTCCTGTGATTCAATTTGAAATATTGGATGAAAATTGAATCCTTCTCATGAATACTCATTACTTTTGCTGGGTTGACATAAGCCCAAATAAGCTCTAAGCTTGTGCGTGGGTAATGGGAGGATGATGATGAGAGATGAATGGACCTTAGTGGACCTAAATAAATGCGTAGAATAGACAAAATCTTATGTTCTTATTTTAATTATCAACACTAATAGTTATTCATATTAAAGTTCAAATTGAAATTTATTGCCATCAAAAATCCCAATGATAATTTTTAAGTAGACATAATTACAAACGCAAAATGTCCTAGAATACATGTTATTTTATAGAATAATATTCATTTAATTCAGCGGATGGCATTATAATTTTCATTATATTTCTATGGAAACGGTTAATGTTTTGTTGATTTCTTTTTCAAATAATTATGTTATATACAGTGTCTTCCTCTTCTTCTTCTTCTCAATCCAATTTTTCTTCCCCTCATTCTTCTTCTCTTCTTCTCCTTCTTCTTCATCTTCTTCTTCATCGAGTGATGATAAAATACATTAATTCACTTTTCATTGGTAGTAATCATCTTCTAAATGCTAGTAAACTATTCAATAAATAAGAGGCTTTTCTCCATCGCTATTTCTGAGTTCCTTGATGTCTAGATTCTCAGTGTCATGATTCACCCACCATAACAACCGTGAAATACAGTGTGACTAGTAAATAGCTGTCACTGTTGCAATAATACCTATTTCATGGAGCATGAAGCTTGAGCTCTGATGTGCTACATCCTTTTTACGTTCATTCTTCTTTTGTTTTCATCATTCTCATGTTTGCAAGGATGCGCTTCCCATTTGAAATCGTCTCACAGGATCCTACCCTTTTCCTCCTCCTCCTCCTCCTCCTCCTCCTCCTCCTCCTCCTCTCCTCCTCCTCTTCCTCCTCCTCCTCCTCTCCGCCTCCTCCTTCTCCTCCTCATCCTCCTCCTCCTCCTCCTTCCTCCTCCTCCTCCTCCTCCTCCTCCTCCTCCTTTCTTCTTCTCTTCCTTATCATAAAATCCTTGATGCGTATCAGACTGTAGTCGTCTTTACTGGGTATGACGTCAGTTTCCTCTGATATTTCGCGAAATGGGGAATATTTTTTCATTCAAGTTAGCCTCATAGGGAAAATCTTGAATCGGAATGCTGTGGGGGCCATAACGTACTCTTGGGTAAACGGCATGCATACCTTATCGTAATCTGAACAATACTGCAGACAGTGCAGACCTAATGTAACGCACAATAATGCTAGGCGTACACCGGTTAGTCAAGACAAGACAAGACGAGATCAGTCACGTTTAGTCACAGTACTTCACATAGTTGCTTATGAAACAACACACACCGATTAGTCATTGCATCGGTGTGTGCTGCTTCATAAGCAGCTATGTGGATTACTGTGACTAAACGTGACTAATCTCGTCTTGTCTTGTCTTGACTAACTGGTGTACGCCTAATGGGGTGCAAATTTGTTGTATACATTACAGTGGTGCTATCTTCCAGTAGTCACGAGAATTAATATGAGAACCATCCTATTTACAGGCTCTTGAATTTGTATGTGCGCGACTCAATGAACGCACTGCACTTTCTAGTAGTTCACTGATTTGCATATTGGAAGATTTAGAAGGAATCTTTATAATGATAGATACAGTGATACAATACATATGTTTGAAAGCATGGTACATCCAATATGATAACATGGATATATTTCATGTAGGTCATAGACTTGCACATTGGGAGATTGTAATGTTCATCGATAATGAGAAGTACAGATTGAAAGGTACTCTCCAAACTCTCATAGCTCTACTTTCATAAATTAATAATGAAACGTTCATAAAGTGTGGTCCCAAGGCTAGGCGTACACCGGTTAGTCAAGACAAGACGAGACGAGACGAGATAAGTCACGTTCAGTCACAATATTTACATGGTTGCTTATGAGCAGCACACCGATGCAATGACTAATCAGTGTGTGTTGCTTCATAAGCAACTATGTGAAGTACTGTGACTAAACGTGACCAATCTCGTCTTGTCTTGTCTTGACTAACCGGTGTACGCCTAGCCTAAGTTATCATACAGATATAAACTCTCATAAATAATGAAACTTTCATGAAGTGTGGTCCTAAGACGTTTCATAGGAATGAACGCTATAGGTGTACTGTATTTTATTTAGGCCACAGACTTGCATATTGATAGTTTGTGATGCTGTTCATCGATGGTGAAATGTGAAAGATGAATTAATAGTGAGAGGAGACAGTGTGACATTTTTATTGAGGAGTAAAAGTGTTGCCCTACATTTTAAACTGCGATGGAGACTATGCAGCTATAGCGTATTGAAAATGCAAGCTGAAAAGATCGGTGAGAGAAGAAGAAGAAGAAGAAGAAGAAGAAGGATAAGAAGAAGAATAAAAAGAAGAAGAAGATAAAGAAAAAAAGAAAAAGAAGAAGAAGAAGAAAAAGAAAAGAAAAGAAAAAGAAAAAGATAGAAGAAGAAGAAGAAGAAGAAAAATAAGGTAGAGAAGAAGAAAAATGAGAAGGTGAATAAGAATCAAGAGTACTATGTCATCCTACTGAACGTAGGATTTGCAATATAGGAAGATGATCTATAATGGTAAAGCATAGCAAAGCGAGGGCGTGTGATCTAGATTGTTAGTCACGATTCAAGATGAATAAGAAGAAAATGAAGAAGAAAGAAGAGAGAGGTGAAGGAGATGTGAAAGAGGACAGGGAAAAAGCCTGAACGTAGAAAGTTATTTTCAACAGAAGAGGTATTACCGAATAGATAATTCCAATCGAAGCATTTCTATACAATGTGTAAATGAATCTAATGGTATGAGTTGGAATTGGGAAAATAATGAAAAATTGAGTCTGGGTAATGATACTCAGCTATCTTGCTCACAGGTTCATGATTGAATACAAATATTTCAGCCATATTATGAACTTGGAAAATGTTTTTCATTAGTACATCAAGGTCACGGGATTTTCAATCCATTGTAACCGGAATTTAAAAGAAAAAATAGATGAAAGAATAGAAATCTTTTCGTCAAAGAAACCTCTATTCGAGAGTTCTTTTTTGAAAGAATCCATTAAAGAAATAGATTCATTGCTATCTATTCCTGTGATTCAATTTGAAATATTGGATGAAAATTGAATCCTTCTCATGAATACTCATTACTTTTGCTGGGTTGACATAAGCCCAAATAAGCTCTAAGCTTGTGCGTGGGTAATGGGGAGGATGATGATGAGAGATGAATGGACCTTAGGTGGACCAAACTTTCTGAAATGGACAACTCAAGGTGGGTTCCGAATCACCGGGAAGCGTTTTTGAAGCTCATAATTGTATTCAGAGGAGCCGGTCACCGTTACAAGAGGAGTGGTAGGCGCCGTTTTATATTTAATTTCACCGATTGGACTCGCCTGCTACCGCTTCCCCATCTTGTAGAGTTCATATTCGAATTGAATTTGAAAAATAAGAATCAATGGTCACTATTCTACAATTCAATGAACCTCCTTGTAATAACGTTACTCCACCTGTGATTATAGCCTTCACCCTTTTAACGAGAATTTGACGATTTGAAAATTCGCAACAAATGAGCGTAAACCGGCCTTATCAGCCATTTTGGAATCGGTGATAATCCTGATTGAATCTGATCACGACAGCTTTCCATTAGAGCGCCGGAATTTGCGAGAGATCAAATCGGGCAGTAATCCTCCAATTCATTAGCTCGCTTTCGACAATACTGCTAGTGTGTGGGGGACTTACCGTTTCGAGAGGAATTATAGGGCGAACTATAGCAATGGGTTGGAATATCGCACTTCAACCTGTATCTGATTGTACGACAAACTCAATTGAACAATAATGCAAAGTGCATGATAGTATTTTTATTCTTGTGATATCTTTAAAATATTGATAATCACATTAAATTTAATTGTTTGAAAATTCTTCTTCTTCTTCTTCTTCTTCTTCTTCTTCTTCTTCTTCTTCTTCTTCTCCTCCTCCTCCTCCTCCTCCTCCTCCTCCCTCCTCCTCCTCCTCCCTCCTCCCTCCTCCTCCTTCCTCCCTCCTCCTCCTCATCCTCCTTCTCCTCCTCGTCCTTAAATTAAAAATGCCCGACATTTTGAAATATTTCGTCAGATAAGGTTGCTTCATTTTTTTACAGCAGACCTTCATCTTGGCCTTGACCATGTATGCCAAATTTGAACAAAATTAGTCAATCCATTCTGGAGAAAAAAAATAAAAAGTCAAAATACAAAATGGTGACTAGGGGGGAAACAAAGTATTTTAGGACCCGTGTTTACTGGAACTTTCTTCTGAATTTCAATGTCAGGGAACCCTCTCGAAGTTTGTCGATTTATTTTAGAAACACTGTATTTCTTAAATCCCGATTAATTGATCAATTATGATTCGAAATAAGTATAGTATTAGATATTTTGATAAGCGACCATTTGCTTTCATTAAGCAACTCCCAACTTCCCACAATCAACACTGATAGAGAGCTGTTTCATGACAAAATAATAGAAAATAGATTGTTGACAATAAATAATTTATAACTGGAAATACACGATCTCCAGTGCTCCAGATTGTTCATTGAGCAAGAATTACGGGTTGGATTTATAGATTACCTGTGGTGATTGACTGGATATTTATTGGCTTATTAGATTTGTACCTTCACTTTCATTTAGTGATAGTATTGATTTACTGATCATAAGAGATGCAGCCATTAGCTATCAGCAGTCAAGATTTTGATGTCACAATTTGCGAGATTGGTAAACTTCAAATTAATGAAAAACTTCAAATGATACAAGATTACTAGTATAATCAGTGGAGAGAAACGGAAATTCCTAAAATCTCCTCTTTCGCTAGATTTAGTCTCACAATTTCATTCTGATTTGAGTGCTACACTACTCCAAATATGAAATACCTCTTGGCCCATCATATAGAATAATTTCTGCTTTCGATCACTAAAATTTCACTTGGTATTTCACGGTTAAATGGAATCAAGCATCAAGTGAACTCTGAATTCATTTTTCTACCTTTTACAGTGATTTTTGATAGCTCTATCTATGGAATATTCCACAAACTAACTCGTCAATCCAATTTTTTTTTAGGATGATGCCCACATGAGCTCTAGGCTTGTGCGTGGGTAATGGGAATGAGAGTGGGTAATGGGTAATTAAAAACTTAGTACATTGCCAACAGACAATGCCACTGGTAACTACTTTTTAATTTCATCAAATCTCTGCCATTTGAAATTATTATTCTTGAAAAACAAATAGAGCCTGCAAAAATCGATTTTTTTATCTTTCTTTTGGCGCAAACCGCATCAAAATCGGTCCAGTCAAACTTCTCCACGAACTTTCCAAAGTTGGACACAAAATTCTAAAGAGATAGTGATAATTTCTAAACTGACACCAGTAAACTGATAATGACAGTGAGGATACTGAGATGATGATTCCTGAATGAAGATGTGCCAATTTTGGTGACGATTGTGATGACTTCAAGAGCAATTATGATGCAGCTAGTGATAATTGCAACGTTGGATCAAGCAGGTAGTCGGTAAGGCATCTTCATTAGCCGCTCTCCGCTCTAATTACGTCGATAGCGGATTGCAAATCTATTAGTCTGGTCTAGAGACGTGTGTGCACTCTTGCAAGCAAGCGAAAGTAAATAGAGCAGCGAGAGATTCTGGAATCATGGTTCCTATTACACATAAATAACTTACATTTATATTCAATATAGTAAATACATTAAAGTAAATAAAAAAATAATTAAAAAATTATAATATTCATCAAATACATTTACATAACATAAATCTAAAAGCCAAATGCTTCTCTATATAATTTTATCATAATAGAGTATCGTTTGTGTGACAATAATGCTATTTTATATTTTAATGTATCTAGTATATTTGTTTTAGTGTATGTTTGTTTTAGGCTAGGCGTACACCGGTTGGTCAAGACAAGGCAAGACATTAGTCACGTTTAGTCACAGTAATTCACATAGCAATGACTAATCGGTGTGTTGCTTCATAAGCAACTATGTGAAGTACTGTGACTAAACGTGACTAATGTCGTCTTGTCTTGTCTTGACTAACCGGTGTACGCCTGGCCTTAGTGTACCTTAATGACCTATTCTACTCAAATTCTAAAGAAAAGTTGGAAAAATTTAGGATACTTGGAAAGCGGTACGGCTTTTTTCAATTGAATCAACTATGAAAGATCTTTTATACTATAAGATAAAATAGTATAACATTTCTATCACTATCTATTTATTTCTATCTTATTGATTGATTTTATACTAAAAGATCCATCAACCAACTTTCACAATTGTCTAGTTTTATTAGTTAATTTCCATTAAAAAAATCAATCTCATCCACTATTATTTCCCTATAAAATCAAACTATGCATTTTATGACACCTAAAATCTAATCAGATAAAACTATTTTATGTTGAATTGACCAATCCTCTTAATGAAACTTCTGTGATGAAACGGAAGAAGATCCTTGTTTTTTCATAGGCGTATCAGTTTCAAAAGTTTTCTACTGAAATGTCTCTGAACCAAGCCAGTTTGGCTGGAAATACCTCTAACGTAACGTATAATAGACTAGAATAATTTGATAGTTTAAGCTGTTGCAACCTGAAAATTTATTAGGTATCATCAGTTTGATAGTGTTGTGTTGGTATAATGAATGCAGTTGGAATGGAGTGGAAGGTTTTACTTTTATAGTTTTGTGTTTATTCTGAGTGCAGTCTATTATCAAAATAGGGTATGACGTAATTTATCACAGCAATAAAATACATTCGATGTGTTTCTTCCAGTACATTGAACATAGTTTAGTGAATCAATAGATGAAGAAGACTGGAGATAATTAATTTTTCTGGAAACAGATGAATTTCAATTAATATCATTTCAGGAATAATAAGAGCCCAGAGTATTAAAAAGAGACTAATTAAAATACTCCAAAAGAAAAGATTAGTTGGAAGATCACTTGTCGCATGCCACACATACATGCTGGGTACCTGATCACTTGTAAGGAATCAATATTTTATTGTGTGGTACGTTATTGTCATTACACTAATCACTTGCTTTACAATATACACGGATCTCACATCCTCATTCCTTTCAAAAACTGATATTACCTCAACAGATTCATACATTTGACCTTTTACTATGAAATCTTTGTTTCATCCATCAATTAGTTCTAAGAACCCAACAATGAGATCAAGATCATCAATATGGTAACTGATGAAATACAAATCCCAATAAAGCCTTGAATACAATGCCCAAATCCGCGTGTTTTCCCTAAATGAGTAATGATAATTTTATTACTAATTTAGGCTTAAAGTACTTTTTAAAACGTTATTTCTATTTCTTACGGCTAAACCGACATACATTATCAATATGGCTAACCGACGGTTATCTTACGGCTAACCAACATAGTCATTATCAATGACTAATAATTTTCTAACGGATAATTAGCATTCACCACGCACTCTTCGAGGGTGTGAACAATCGATGTCCTGTGTGAAACTTGTCATTAAAACTAATGATGTTATTATAACATATTTCCTAAACAAATTGCTGTTTGCATTTGTTTACATTGCAATTTGTTTAGGAATTTGTGTTCTGTGTGAGACCTGCCATTGAAACTGATGCTTTCGTTTCAAATCTTGTCTCTGTAACTTGTTGTAGCCTGTGTGAAGATCTGCATATCAGCTAATGCTTTGAGGATTCACGGGGGTAAACTTGAATGAATTAATAAAATGTCTGTACTTGTTTGAAAGGGAATAAAAACAATCGAGTCGTATCGACAGCTTGTATAAGGCAGCTCGTATACCGGAGCAATAAGCAATAGGCAATTAGCAACATTTGGATCATATGATCGTCTACTCTATAGAAACAAATAGTCCAATGCACACCTAAAGCAGCTGTTTCGGTGTGCATTGAACTATTGGTTTGTATAGAGTAGACAATCATAATTATGATCCATATGTTGCTAGTTGCCTATTGCTTATTGCTCTGGTGTACGACCGGGGTAAGATTTGCGTGAAGCACGCCATAAGACCTGATGTTATTTGAAATTCACTTGGTGGTTGTTGCATGGCTTTGTGTGAAGGGAGCCATAAGAACACATGATATTGAAAATTAGACGGCAACTTGTCAGTCGTTGAATGAGTTTGTGTGACGCAGCCTTGAGATGGTCACGACACACCATTATTGACGCCATTATCGCCTGAAAATTGCTGCGAATTATTATGATAGCTGACCTGGTTTCACACCTGATTATGTTGGATTGTATGTTGGCGTCTTTATTTATGGTGGGAAAGCATGGTTGCATGGTTACTATAGAATTGAAAATGCAGTGCAGCGTTGCAATGATTCTTTGATGTTATACTCGGTTATTTATTGATTGAAAGTTCAATTGAAGTCATCTGAAGCCTGTTGCATGATACTTATGACCGGCTTCTCAGTTGTTCAATAAACTAGTGAATCAATTTTTTTTTGTTTTTTGCTAGGGATGATGCCCACATAAGCTCTAAGGCTAGGCGTACACCGGTTAGTCAAGACAAGACAAGACGAGATTAGTCACGTTTAGTCACAGTAATTCACATAGTTGCTTATGAAGCAGCGAAGCAGCACACACCGATGCAATCACTAATCGGTGTGTGTTGCTTCATAAGCAACTATGTGAAGTACTGTGACTAAACGTGACTAATCTCGTCTTGTCTTGTCTTGACTAACCGGGGTACGCCTAGCCTAAGCTTGTGCGTGGGTAATGGAAAGGATGATGATGAGAGATGAAATGTTTTGCATTTGAAAACACATGTTAAAATGCGCTATTAAAAAGTAGATTATTGATTTGAAATCTTAAAACGTTGATAGACATCCCGAGTTAACAATAAACAATTTAAAATATATTCACATATATTGAATATAACTAGAGAAATGTTTCTATGAGTTACTTCAGCTAATCTATCTGTTTGATGAAAGATCGCCATACGACCTGTATGTTTGGACTTGATGAAACAGGCCCCAAATCTTGAGAATTTCAAGGTTCTTGTTTATGAGCTTGTGTAATAAGTATTGTATTATTACTACTGTATTTATATGATTCACTGAATCGCTATTAATAATAGTTCATCGGTAGCATTGCTAGCATTTTAATTCTACTATAATAGTATTACTATTATCTATCAATGAACAAAATGATTGAAGTTTGGATCAGCCAATGAGAAAGCGGTTTCGAATAAGAAGTGCACTAGTATAAAAGTGCGACTTGCATATCATTCGTCAAGACTGTATGACGTTAAGTAAAAGATGGCCATTCATCACTGGCCATCTTTTACTTAACATCATACTTCTTATTCGAAACCGCTTTCTCATTGGCTGATCACGCCATTTTGTGGGAAGGATCAAGTCGCCATTTTATTCTAATGCACTTCTTATTCGAAACGCCTTCTCATTGGCTGATGACGCCATTTTGTTGGGAGGAGCAAGTCGCCATTTTATTCTAATGCACTTCTCATTCGAAACCGCTTTCTTATTGGCTGATGACGCCATTTTGTGGGGAGGATCAATTTCGACCAATGGCGTGCCAGTATTACATTTGGAGACTTCATGAGTTATTACTTTATAGCGATAGTTATGGTTTAAGTTGATCGTTTACTTATTTACTCAGTCATTGAATTACATTATTGCTGTATGAAGTAGGCCTACTGTAATTGAAAAACAGTTTTCTCAAAGATGACAAAGATTTCATTATACTGACTGACGGGGCAAGAAATTGCCCTGTACATAAGAAATTTAGATATCCGCCTCTAAGTATTTGACAATCAAGGATGGAGTGAGTTAGTATTTTTACCTGATATTGTATATTTTGCTGTTTTGATGAATTGACAAAGGATTAATATCCTGCAATTAGCTATATGCCATACGCTAAATAATAAATAAGTTTTCTCAAAACAGTTTGAACTACAAATTAAGATTGAAAAATTTGAGTATAATGAGCTCTCATATTTACAACAATACTACTCAAGACTAGGCTTGTTAGACGCGTTTCCAGGCACCCCATCTTAAAAGCGTGCAAGTAGTAACTGAATACTCTAGTAATATGTAGGCTAAAGTAGGAAGTAGCCGAAGTAGGATAAAGGCTATAGAAGGAATAGAACAAATTAAGAGTTTGATATTGACCAAAATCGGTGATGAACTCAGTTATTCAAATGAGATAAATTTTAAACAGAGCTATATACTAGAATAAAATATTTAACTGCAGTAAAATCTCTACAAAAAAAGAGAAACAAAATCTAGAAGCAAGAATTAGCACGATCTCTGGACTTACCGCATGTTGATGTTGCAATTCATGGATAGACAGACACACGTCTTGGAGCATGAAGAAATTCAACATTTTAAGGCCATTTAGGACCATAGGCTACACACCGAACGCTTGCCAGATCACGCTTTTTGTCTAGTAGGTAGTACGTGGAATTCAGTTGTGCAGTAGACGACAGTCTGTAAGTGTGGAGTATTGCCAAATTTCGACACTCATTGCGAGGGAACTGTTGGAAAAGAAAGGAACAAAAATGTAAAAGAGAATGGAAACCTAGAGGAAATGGAAGAATATGGCAGGAGAAGAAGAAGAAGAAGAAGAAGAAGAAGAAAAAGAAGAAAGAAGAAGAAGGAGGATGAGGATGGAAAAGGAGAAGAAAAAGATGATGGAAGAAGAAGAATAAGAAAAGAAGAAGACGAAGAAGAAGAAGAAGAAAAAGAAGAAGAAGAAGAAGAAGAAGAAGAAGAAGATGGAAGAAGAAGAAGAAGAAGAAGAAGAAGAAGAAGAAGAAGAAGAAGGAGGAGAAGAAGAAGAAGAAGAAGAAGGAGAAGAAGAAGAAGAAGAAGAAGAAGAAGAAGAAGAAGAATAAGGAGGAGAAGAAGAAGAAGAAGAAGAAGAAGAGAAGAAGAAGAAGAAGAAGAAGAAGAAGAAGAAGAAGAAGAAGAAGAAGAAGAAGAAGAAGAAGAAGAAGAAGAAGAAGAAGAAAGAAAAGAAGAAGAAGAAGAAGAAGAAGAAGAAGAAGAAGAAGAAGAAGAAGAAGAAGAAGAAGAAGAAGAAGAAGAAGAAGAAGAAGAAGAAGAAGAAGAAGAAGAAGAAGAAGAAGAAGAAGAAGAAGAAGAAGAAGAAGAAGAAGAAGAAGAAGAAGAAGAAGAAGAAGAAGAAGAAGAAGAAGAAGAAGAAGAAGAAGAAGAAGAAGAAGAAGAAGAAGAAGAAGAAGAAGAGGAAGAAGACTAAGAAAGAGAAGAAGAGTTTTCTTATTACCCATGTACAAGCTTAGAGCTTATGTGGGCATTACCAAAAATAAGAAGAAGGAGAATACCAAGAAGCAAGAAGAGTAGGGAAAATAAAAATAAGAAGAAGAGAAGGAGAAAGAAGAGTGAAAAAGTAGGATGAAGTAGTCGCATAATGAAAAAAAGCTGAAGAATAAGAAACTAAGGGACTGAATTAACAATAAAAACTTGAAAACAACTATTAGGAGAAGCCGAATAAGCAGAAGAGAAAGAAGAAGCAGAAGGAGAAAGTAGGAGACGAAGAGAGAAAAATAAGGAGGAGAAAAATAGGAGTAGTCGAAGTAGATGAAAAGAAGCAGAGAAATGTTAAATAATGACTAGTGGAGGAATTGGATGCCAAGTATTCACAACATGCACGCACTTGAACATATGTTGCAGTATGTGCTAATTCCTTTTCTAAGGACATCTACGGCTCTTGAATGTTCCTGAATTTAAACTGGCCTCCTTTTTAGAGCGTCTCTTTTAGTTGAAACAGTTCCAGCTGAACATCTGGACAATCATTGGGCAATTGAATTAAGACAATCACTTGCAATACGAAAATAATTGAAATAAAGTACAATCATTCACTGTAGAGAACGAATTAATGATATTGTGAGATAAAAAATTTACAAAAATTCAACTGAGCAATTTTATTGTTGGTTCATTTTGCCAAAGTTCCTGGAATAACAATGAATTATTTGATTACAGCTATAATTAGATGATTAAATAAGTTTATTGCAATTTATCCACTATGAAGCAGTCCATAATTATGTCACTTGAAGGATGAAAAATTGTAAAAGATGGATGAAATCTCGCACATATAGTTCTGTTAAATCATAATAATTATATGGCATTACTTAGGAATTTCGTTCAATTAATTATTATCATTGTAAAAAGCTGTAATGAGTTGTGATAAAAATAATTAAATTTGAATCCAGGTATCTTTGCAAAATAAACGAGCCATTCATCTAGTATTTCATGGAGTCATACTATTGGCTACTTGCATTGAAACGGCTGCCTCTGATTGGCAGATCACTCATTAGAGACACGCCTACTGGCAAACGTGGGCTGAGCTAAACGTAATGGCTATCGTAACGAAATAGAATATTTTATTTTCATGAGCTCTGAAGAGATTGGTTGATTTTTAGAATTTAAAATGAGATTTAATGTTTCATCAAAATTTATTGAATATCAATTTTCAGATCAACATATATAAATAATATCACGTAGCCCAAATATTCACTGTAAGAACCTGTATTTAATCAATTTGTTTCATTGGCAATGAAAAACTTTTTTGTTCTTCCATTATCATCAGTAACACTATTACTTTCATTTCCAGAAAAGGTTTCTGGCTACAGTTAGAATGTTAATAATAATTGCTCGGATGTATAAAAAAAAATTGAAACTTAAGCTGATATTGTGATAATTCCATTCAATTTTCGCATGGGGGATTATTATAATTGTAACATTTTATTTTTTGTTAGATAATATATTATATGCTCGTCTTGTAATATAGATTTCTCTTTTAATTACAATTATTGCTCAAATCGTACTTTGAGCTAACTTGAAAAGTGGGAATATTACTGACATATGAGTGTTTTATTGTCATTTCACATTGTTGTAACGCTTTTTCAGAAGTCTGTCAATGAACTAGACTTCTAGGTTATAATAGGAAGGATAACTTTTGTAGTAGTAATGCGAAATGGTTATGAACTCTAAACATGTGAGTAATATTTTCACTTTTCAAGTTATCTTCAGTGTCCAAAATTCAATTCGATCAAGGGAAAAACAATTGGAAAGAAAAAACAAAGGGAAAAAATGTATCCTCAACAATTGGTTTTCTCACGTGTTATCTTACGACTGGAGTTTACTCATGTACTTTTCTATTTTTACAGGTATGGGCAAGACTTCAAATCAAATATCTGCAATTCAAGGTATCTACATATCCTTCAACTACCTGAAATTCAAGTCTCTCCCATTCTAAAAATTAGAAAATGCGACTAGAAAAGCATGATTCATTTACTTATAGTTTTATTCTATCAAAGTAGATTCTCTAAGAATTCATTTGCCATTTACATTTTTGATTGTCATGAATAATCAACGTTCTATCACTCTTATTTTTCTATCCAAGACTTAATTCTTTTGATCTTTCTTTTCTCTCTTCAATAATCCGACACAGTACCACTTGAAAACATCTTCAGCATTCAATCAACTCTTTTATTCTCTACAATGTTCACACTTCGAATGATTTCGCTGTCTCAATCTTTATTATAAAACAAAGATATCTTCACGTCTTCTCCTTTTCTTTCTTTGTCCAATCCTCTGTCCCAATTTCCCTTCTTCTTGGTCTCATTCTCCTCAATCTATCTCCTTTTAACTACTTCTGTCTACTCCTATCCCCTTCTTCTTCTACATTTGTTGCATCTTCTGATTCTTCATCTAATTTATGTTCTTCTTCATCATCTTCTTCTTTCTTCTTCTTCTTCTTCTTCTTCTTCTTCTTCTTCTTCTTCTTCTTCTTCTTCTTCTTCTTCTTCTTCTTTTTTTCCAACCCATCACCTGTCAATACATTCCATCACACACGCTCGAGAGTTCAATAGCACTTCTCGATTCCAAAGCTCTGTCACATTCTCTTATTCTCAATATTCTCCAAACATTGATTCATTCCTGGCAAGCCTATCAAACGATGTTGATGGTGATGATGATAATGATGACTCATCATTCCAGGTATTGTTGAGATGTACATCGACCTCTTTCTGCGTTGTTGCCAAATTTCTGTTGCGTTTGCTTACAAATTGAATAGGATGAAGATAGAAACCGTAAAATAGTATAGGGTGAAAAAATCATCAGCTTTAAAAGAAAAAAATGTATTTCAGTTTGTAGATGAGGATTGCAAATTAAGTAGAATACATTGGCATGCATTAGTTACGAACACATTGGTTGATAGTGGATTGTATTGATCTTGAATTCAGGAATAGGAACCAAATTATTTAATTTCTTGAAATCATTTATCAACCAAACTTTATAGGGTTGCCAGAATTAAAAATTGATTTTTTTCCTAACCTGATGAAACTTTAACAAATAACATTCACTAATTCAAGGAACTAATCAAATTACCAGAAGGCAACTGTCTTCAAATTCTTTCTGATTCTCAATTATGATAAATTCCTTTATTTCCCTCCATCACTATGGTTCGTGAGTTTTCTATCAATATTAATCTATAAAGTTCAAGTTATCAATAGAACAATAAAATGATTGGGAACAAACAATCCATCTGGATGATAGGATGTTCCGGAATACTGATGCATTGTTCTGAAAATACATTTCCAGTAGTTACGTTTTTGGCGGAACTTTGAATTACTTTCTCTGTGTTATAGTCATTGTTAATACATTGTATTTGAATATTACAATACTTGTCACGATACAAATTCTGGCAACCAAATAAAGCCTCAATAAAATATTGTCAATGACCACTAAATGCTGGTATTTTAGTAGATAGCATAATTAACGGTAAACTGACCTAATTTAGCAGTACTCAATATTGATAAAATAATGATAACAAGGAAGCAAGCTCCGACTCACCACCAAAAGTCTCTGACTCATATCACATTGTATATTTATTTGTATTCTTTGATGTTAATTTATGTAATTGAAAAATCCAAATATTGAAGATAGCCATAACCTTCATCCAAAAATATCAAAACACACCACTGCCTATATGAATCATCTACTGAAAGATGTCAATGCCAATAAAATCATTGGAAAAATTATGATTCATCCATTATTTATAGAATGTATAAATACTTAATCCACATATGTTAACTTGCTATTAAATAATGCATATTATTATTTGTACTCACCAAAACTATCATCCCAAGCCGGTGAAATAATGTATATACAGGTCTCATATCTTCGGTGGTTTCACGAACATAGCAATATATTTTGGAAATATTTGTTGTATATGAGATTATACTATTTTAGGAGTCAGTTATTTTATGGCATAAAATATTTGGATGCATATTAATTTAGCAATAAACTTTCAGTTCACCTTTTGAATTTGGCAGTGGAGTTGAAAAGTAGAGGATATTTTTAAAGGCATCTTCCAAAAATAAAAATAAAAATTGAAAAGATTTTAATGTCCTATATGTTATTTTGTATTATATATAATATATCGCATATTATTTAAGTGGTTATTGTAGCTAAATGTTGGAACTACTTTGTGCATTGTACTGACGTCAAAAAACACGGCATTAAATTGACCAATCACAGCCCAGCATTTCATTAAAAATTCTAGAATGTTCTATTGAAAAGTCTGTTTCCTTGAATTTTAGCAAGGGTAATTCTTCCGTTTGAGTCTCCTTAGAGAGCAGTTGCTTTTGAGCACATGAGTGCAGTTTAATTATTTTCAAATGTAATCAGTTTCAATTTCAATTTAAATGTTTTCTAACTGTGATATATTGAGCTGTGGCAATATATAATTGTTTAAATTCATATAAAGTCGCGAAAATATTATAAACCATGGTCCAGAGCCAAGCAGTATCGTGAGATGACACACGGAATCCAATCTACCCCTGAGATGGCTGCCTAAACCAGGATACGGTAACCGACGTCAAAGCATCGCCAATACTGTGAGTGATCCGTTTATTTAATCCTTTGGCCAAAGGCGCGAAAAGCCTCTTTTAAAGTGAAATAGTGGGGAGAAATGATCATACTGCGTGAAACATAGAAACATGAGCTCATGGTCTAGTAGTTAAGACTTTCATAATTTTAGAGATTTTGTAATATCTTATTTGCCAGGCAAAATACCCACACCCACGCTCTACCGAAGATATAAATTCTGTAACAAGCTATTTATTGTTATTAATAATTATTAACGAAACTTGTAAAATTCATTTAATTGTTCAAGTTGTGTGTTCTGAAGGAACAGGAGAATATACTCCAAGTTTTTCACCTAATTACTGGGTTTTCTAGTCGTTCTTGTACCCGTCTTGGCAATCCCAATTGATACATTAAATTTATTTAATTTATGAAAATATCAGTATCCTGGATGAGCCCTTGCAAGGCCAAATTTTGACATGCCCAGTCACGTAAGGAGTATGCTTAGCCAAGTGTGTTACGTAAGTGGATTGAGATCTTGTCTTTGATGCGTGACTATAGTCCATCACTTAGCTCTCCCTTATCTTGTGACACACTTGACTATATTCGCTTGATCCTGACGTCACGGGACATACAACATAAAAATAATAGCGTTACATACATGACCCACAACAGAGTAATGTTACACATGGCACCCAACATGGCGGCCTGAAGGAGATATACAAAATTTCTTTATTAAGAAAGCCAAAAAATTTGAACTCAGAAATCACAGAGTTGATGGTTGAAAACTTTTTGAAATTGAAAATATACCTTATGGAATTGCCAAGCTTTAATAAAGTAATTAATTAATTTGAATATTGATTTCATTATTAAATTATTCCTGAGGAGACGTCGAGGAAGAGTATACTCAGATATATCGCCAACAATTTAAAGAGATATACGCACCTATTGCTATGAATCACACTCTGTGATCATTTGAATAATTATTTTAGGTAGCCTAACAAGAAAGCTAGCTTATTTAACCTTGAAATTAAAGCTTTAAAGGTACCAAAATATTATTAGTTTACCAAGAGCATTAAGGTCTTGGGGGCTTATTAATTTGTTAATTAATATATTAATTTAAGCAAAATCCCCAGAATTGATCTCATAGGCAAGATATTAGGAGTATTAATTGTTTATTTATTGTTTATCTGTGATAGTTTGAAAATCGCCAGATTATTAATGAGCATTGAATATAGGGCTATTTATTAATAGTTACCATATATAAAAATTTATTTACTGGTAATTACCAGATATCTATTGATTTGACTATCATTGCCTGTTTATTTTGTGCATGTTTATTTGTAATAAGTCTTGGAAAATTTATTGTCTCACTGTATGTATCACTTGTCACTTAATCCTTTTGGTCAACATTTCACTGCACTTGAGTCACTATCGCACTCACGCCGCGCATTCATTTCCACGCCGCGCATACACCCTTCGCGCCGCGCATCTATTTCCACGCCGCGCCTACACCCTTCACGCCGCGTTCACACCATCGGACCGCGACATCCTTGGATTTCACCACTAGCCCAGCTGTCCAAATCCTAACTCACCATCATGGAGAACCTCTCAGCCAACTCATCTGTATCCTACATAGAGCTGGGAGACAACAACACTCTGCGAGAAGCGACCACACCCAACCCCGAGGCAACAAACAACACTGACGAGACAGCGCCCAGGGAACGAGACGCGGGAAGTATCGCTAGTGCCAACTTCGACCCTGAAAATCTTCGTCAGCTGTCTTCCACCCGCCTGGAACCAGATGTCAGCCCGACAGAAGTGCCTCCACGTACGCCGTCACCTACCACTGTCAATCCTACTACACAACTCTCGCCAGATGAACTGAGTCCGCTGACTTCCAGATTAATGAATGACACTCCAACCGATTTGGTCACCCTCATGCTCAAAATAAGTAATGACCTCAAAGATTCCCAAGAGAAACTGCTCAAAGATTCCCAAGAGAAACTGGGTAGTCAAATCAATAATCAAACGGAAAAAATGGAGAAGATGAATAACCAAATAGAAAAAATGGATGGAGGATTGAGAATAGAGATCAGAGACATCAGGGAAGAGATGAAGGATATGAGAAAGCAGTTAGATGACACTACTGTATGCCTCAACAAAAGAATGGATGACATGCAGGTGAATTTGAGGAAGGAACTGAGTGAAGATTGGAGCAAGCATGCGATTGAACTGGAAAACAAGGTCATGCAAAACGTAAGTGAACACACTGATGGATTAAACAAAAAACTAGAAAATCTTGAAAAACAAACCAAAACCGACATACAACAGGCAGTAGAGAAACAGAAGACAGAGTGTGTCACTACCTACCAGAATTTGGAAAAGCAGATTAGAGATTCCACCCAGCCACTAGAAAAATCTGTACAGGAAATCAACACTCAACTAAGCCTAACTAACACATCTCTAAATACCACTCAAATCCAAGTTGAAAGTCTAGTAACCGACATACAACAGGCAGTAGAGACACAGAAGACAGAGTGTGTCATCACCTACCAGAATTTGGAAAAGCAGATTAGAGATTCCACCCAGCCACTAGAAAAATCTGTACAGGAAGTTAACACTCAACTAAGTCTAACAGACACATCACCAAATACCACTTTTAATACAGATAAAGATAATAACCCACCACCTTCTACTAGTACGCCATCAAATACAAATGGAAAGCCAAATAATCCATCAGGGAAAAATTCCAGCGGTGACCATCACGCAAGACTAGGAGGAGAGAAAACTTATAAGACTCTGACGGTTCAAATTCCGGCAGCCCAGAGCAAAGTTAAACGGCAGTTGAGCAAAATAAATAAGAGAGTGTATCATAACTCTCATCTTCACAGGAAGCATGCTCGATATAAAAAGCCGACAGCTTTCGAGCATTCTGCATGTTTTCATCGGCGGCACACTCGCTTCAAGCCCGCCCTAAAGCCAAGAGATTGTAAAAAACATGCTCAATATAAAAAGTCGACAGCTTTTGAGCATTATGTATGTTTTCATCGGCGGCATACTCGCTTCAAGCCCGCCATAAAGTCAAGGGATTGTAAAATTTGGACACCAAAACCTAACCTCTCTCAAGACGTTGATCAACTACCCACAACCAACCGGCCAACATAACCTAAATCGCCCACATCTGGTATACGAAAGGTTAATAAGAGCAGCTTCAGGACCCTGAAAACACTTCGTCTATTTGGTACGAGAACCTCGCCAACATTAAACCCTACTATAAAGAATGAACAATATCATTCCTAAGAACCACATGCTTCCGGTTTGGAGATAAACGAAAAAAGTGATTTTTCTACAACAGGATTCAAACTAACATGAGCCAGAAATCGTCCCAAGGATGTACTACGACGCCTGACCGTATTAATTACGCAAAATAAGTGATATTGAACTTTTTAGAAAAATACACAGTTCTGTTAATAAAATAATTGATGGCCAACGATCGCCATAGTTCCTAATCAAACCAAATGGAATCCTAACGGTAAATTATTACCAACTTCAAATATTAGTAAGAAATTACCTTCTTTTCCAAGACTTACTATGTTATTATATCATATATTTGTTAGTATTAGTAAATATCTGAATTTTTTGTTAGCTTCTACGAAGTCATACGTTAAGCACATAACCAAAAAACACATATGTTATGATGTCTACTTGTGTGCGTAGACGATATATTGTACACATACGATAGGCCAATGCCACACAAATCAAACAGCATGTATATATTCCATACTTCACAGCTGTGAAAGTTTATAATCAAATTATTATAATGTAGCCAGTATTATTAAGTAAATTTTGTTAAAACTAAGATTAACACATATTTTGATATTCTTATTGAATGTTTATGTATTTGTAACCATAAGTGTTTGCATGGCAGTGAATTTTGAGTCAAGTGGTGAAACCACAGATTACGATTGTGAGCCCTAGGCTAATAACTTTGTCAATCGATAAAACAAGTCGGCACCCATTTAAGTTACCTGCTATTTCATTCAGATCAGTTACCAGAGTTATTGTACATCTATCTATGTAAATTGTTTGAGAGCTTTATTTATGTCATTTATTGTCTAGCAGAACTTATGAGTTTGATTTGTATTGTATTTTCGAGTGTCATCTGAGATAACCTCACATACCTTTTGTGCATCAGCGCTTGTAGAGATTCCTTCGGCACCTGGTATACTCTTTGGTTTGACATGTCGTCATCATAGTATTGTTTAGCCGCCAACTTTTGAATTCTCATATTGCCCTTTTAGATGTATTATACTTGCTCTATTTTTCTCAGCTAAATGCTTGATTTTTTGTGTAAATCACTGCCATGATTAGATGTTACGCTTCTGTAAATCTTATGAGTAGGTAGCGTAGAATATTTCCGTACCGAATTCGAGTCGGAAGGTAAGCTAACATGAGACAGTTGTGTTCACATATTTTTTAGAGCCTTCTTTATGTTATGTGAGATCTTAGAAAATTTGCCTCGTTCTCTTTGTATAGTTATACAAACTCGCTCTATCTGCAGCTTATTAAAAGCTTATTTATTCGCTCATTTATATAACTATAGGGGGCTTCTGTCACGATACAAATTCTGGCAACCAAATAAAGCCTCAATAAAATATTGTCAATGACCACTAAATGCTGGTATTTTAGTAGATAGCATAATTAACGGTAAACTGACCTAATTTAGCAGTACTCAATATTGATAAAATAATGATAACAAGGAAGCAAGCTCCGACTCACCACCAAAAGTCTCTGACTCATATCACATTGTATATTTATTTGTATTCTTTGATGTTAATTTATGTAATTGAAAAATCCAAATATTGAAGATAGCCATAACCTTCATCCAAAATATCAAAACACACCACTGCCTATATGAATCATCTACTGAAAGATGTCAATGCCAATAAAATCATTGGAAAAATTATGATTCATCCATTATTTATAGAATGTATAAATACTTAATCCACATATGTTAACTTGCTATTAAATAATGCATATTATTATTTGTACTCACCAAAAATATCATCCCAAGCCGGTGAAATAATGTATATACAGGTCTCATATCTTCGGTGGTTTCACGAACATAGCAATATATTTTGGAAATATTTGTTGTATATGAGATTATACTATTTTAGGAGTCAGTTATTTTATGGCATAAAATATTTGGATGCATATTAATTTAGCAATAAACTTTCAGTTCACCTTTTGAATTTGGCAGTGGAGTTGAAAAGTAGAGGATATTTTTAAAGGCATCTTCCAAAAATAAAAATAAAAATTGAAAAGATTTTAATGTCCTATATGTTATTTTGTATTATATATAATATATCGCATATTATTTAAGTGGTTATTGTAGCTAAATGTTGGAACTACTTTGTGCATTGTACTGACGTCAAAAAACACGGCATTAAATTGACCAATCACAGCCCAGCATTTCATTAAAAATTCTAGAATGTTCTATTGAAAAGTCTGTTTCCTTGAATTTTAGCAAGGGTAATTCTCTTCCGTTTGAGACTCCTTAGAGAGCAGTTGCTTTTGAGCACATGAGTGCAGTTTAATTATTTTCAAATGTAATCAGTTTCAATTTCAATTTAAATGTTTTCTAACCGTGATATATTGAGCTGTGGCAATATATAATTGTTTAAATTCATATAAAGTCGCGAAAATATTATAAACCATGGTCCAGAGCCAAGCAGTATCGTGAGATGACACACGGAATCCAATCTACCCCTGAGATGGCTGCCTAAACCAGGATACGGTAACCGACGTCAAAGCATCGTCAATACTGTGAGTGATCCGTTTTATTTAATCCTTTGGCCAAAGGCGCGAAAAGCCTCTTTTAAAGTGAAATAGTGGGGAGAAATGATCATACTGTGTGAAACATAGAAACATGAGCTCATGGTCTAGTAGTTAAGACTTTCATAATTTTAGAGATTTTGTAATATCTTATTTGCCAGGCAAAATACCCACACCCACGCTCTACCGAAGATATAAATTCTGTAACAAGCTATTTATTGTTATTAATAATTATTAACGGAACTTGTAAAATTCATTTAATTGTTCAAGTTGTGTGTTCTGAAGGAACAGGAGAATATACTCCAAGCTTTTCACCTAATTACTGGGTTTTCTAGTCGTTCTTGTACCCGTCTTGGCAATCCCAATTGATACATTAAATTTATTTAATTTATGAAAATATCAGTATCCTGGATGAGCCCTTGCAAGGCCAAATTTTGACATGCCCAGTCACGTAAGGAGTATGCTTAGCCAAGTGTGTTACGTAAGTGGATTGAGATCTTGTCTTTGATGCGTGACTATAGTCCATCACTTAGCTCTCCCTTATCTTGTGACACACTTGACTATATTCGCTTGATCCTGACGTCACGGGACATACAACATAAAAATAATAGCGTTACATACATGACCCACAACAGAGTAATGTTACATACTATATGTAAAAATTGTGTTGAAAACATTAAGTTTAATTTCGTAATTACAATTAAAATGTACTTTGAAAACATCAGAGTTGAATTCATAAATTTGTTATTCCATTAAACAATAAAATATTGGTAAACTGGTGATCACAATAATTGGAATTGCGGAAGATTGCTTTTTTGCTTCAAAATCACCTAGAAAATCCCATAATTTATTGTTTTTTCTAAAAGTACCCAGAAGCCTTCTTCAAGGACCTTACTTTAACAACCAAATTCCCATTCAAGTGGCTCATTCCTCTTCTTTGTCTTCGTTTTCCATTTCTTATCCTTTTTCTTTTCTATCCTCCTCCTTCTTCTTCTTCTTTTCCTTTTGTCCAACCTCGAAAATTGTTTCATTCGAACGAACGTCAGTTCAAGGAGAAACTACCACCATCGCGGTGGTAATAAAAGCACAATCTATTGTTCAGAAATTGCCTATCCTATATTATGATACCAACGAAAAACCACGAACCATTACCATGTAGGTCTCCCACTTTGAGGAAAAGCCATGAAGATTCCATAGTCCCGCTAGTAACTTCTAACATCCAATGAAGATGAGCTGGGCGAAGTTTATCGCAGTATGAAATGTGAAATCGAAAAAAAACCCAGAATAATGAAGAAAAGTAGACAGAAGAATTCAGGATATGAAAAATGAGAATATAGAAAGGAAGAAAGGAGAGGAGAAGAAGGAAAAGAAGAAGAAGAAGAGGAAGAAAAAGAATACGAAGGAGGAGGAGGAGGAGGAGGAGGAGGAGAACGAGAAGAAGAAGAAGAAGAAGAAGAAGAAGAAAAAAAGGAGGAGCAGGAGAAGGAAGAAGTAGGAAAAGAAGAAAAAAACAAGTAGGAAAAGTAGGAGAAGTAGGAGGAGGAGGAGAAGAAGAAAAAGAAGACGAAGAAGAAGAAGAAGAAGAAGAAGAAGAAGAAGAAGAAGAAGAAGAAGAAGAAGAAGAAGAAGAAGAAGAAAGAATGGAAGAAGAAGAAGAAGAAAGAATTGAAGAAGAAGAAGAAATGGAAAAGAAGAAGAAGAAAGAATGGAAGAAGAAGAAGAAGAAGAAGAAGAAGAAGAAGAAAGAAGAAGAAGAAAGAATGGAAGAAGAAGGAGAGAAGAAGAAGAAGAAGAATGAAGAAGAAGAAGAAGAAGAAAAAAAAGAGAAAAAGAAGTATTAGAAGGAGAAAAAGAAGAATATGATATCCTAGATGGTTCCAGGCCACCTTCCATAGTCTCCTTCAGAAAATAGCCTCCCTCTCTTATGGGCTGGGAATTTGTGACTGCACCCCCCCCCTCCCCTCGGCCCTCTAACACCCACAGGAAGTACCAAATGGCATTTACATAATACCAGTCATAAATAAGTTTCAAGTGGTAGCGAATATCCTCTTACTTTGCTATGGGGTCTACCGCAGACCTTTTTTCAATAAGGATCTTGGTTAATGGTCAAATCTTATTGATGGTAATGTGTTTTTTTATGAGACTTGATTTTTTTTTACTTTTGTGGACGCATACATTATTAATTGAACTGAGAAAATGAAATGGGAAAATATCATTCTATCATGAAGCCACATTTAATTATTTCCACTATATGGATGAAAAACAATTATTTCGAAAAATCTCTACGTTCCTGAAGTTGACAACTCCTCAAGCCGAATGATACTCCGAATGACTAACGAATTGAAGTCTCTATGAACCCAACTCTTCAACACCATCTCCAAAGAAACTACTCCACTAGACAATTTCGGTGTTACACAATATTTGAAATCAATAAAAGGGAACTCAAGTAGTCCATCAACTCGGTCTTTCACTTTTGAAATGTTTTTCAACTCAATCGAATCTGAAATGTTTTCAAAGTCTACTACATACGCAATCGAGAGTGCACTCAACAGGAGCAATAATTCACCGGCCATTCATCGGGGTGAATTGGGAAATGAATTTGATGTCGTGACTTATCCGAATAAGTGCCGAGTGGCTCCATGATTTCGTCGCTGGATCCATTATTCAGGTGGATTGAGTGTCCATATTTATCCAGCTCTGATGATCACACTATTAGAGAATCCAATAATAGCTGTGTCACCCACTAAGTAGTATAGGTCCCATAATTCCTTTTCCAGTCATCTTTCTTTTTCTTCCTTCTCGTCCTCCTCATCCTTCTTCACCTTCTTCGTCTTTTTCTCTCCTTCCAATGCAGGTGTCCATATTAATCCAATTATGATGATCACTTCATTATTCAATAGCTCACAATAATAGATGTGTCACATACTGCACTACTCAAATCCCAGCAAACCAACAAAGGAATCTCATTTTTAATTCCACTTATATTTTCTTTCCTACCTCCATTCTTACCCCCTTCTTTTTTGGGGTTTTCTCCTTTTTCTCCTCCTTCTTCTTCTTCTTCTTCTTCTTCTTCTTCTTCTTCTTCTTCTTCTTCTTCTTCTTCTTCTTCTTCTTCTTCTTCTTCTTCTCCTTCTTGTTCTTCTTCTTCTTCTCCACCTTTTCCTTTTTCTTTCCCTCCTCCTTTTTCTTCATCTTCCTCTCTTCTTCTTCTACTTTTTCTTCTCTCTTCTTCTCGTTCTTCTTGTTTTTCATGTTCTTCTTTTAGTTCTTGTTGTTGTTGTTGTTGTTCTTCTTCTTCTTCTTCTTCTTCTTCTTCTTTCACTTCTTCTTCTTCTTCTTCTCCACCTTTTCCTTTTTCTTTCCCTCCTCCTTTTTCTTCCTCATCTTCCTCTCTTCTCCTTCTTCTCTCCTTCTTCTTCTTCTTCTTCTTCTGCTAGTTTTCATTCTCTTACTCCTTCTATCTCTACTTTTTATCGTTATCCTTTTATCCCCCTGCTATTTTCTTCATCTGCTTGTGCATCTCATTCTTCTTGTACTCATCCTTCTTCTCCTTTTACTTTTCTCTCTATTCTGTATTATTTTCCTAATTCTTCTTCCTCTTTTCCTCCTTCTTCTTTTTCGTCTCATCTCTATTCTTCTCATTCTTCATCTTTTTCTTCTTTTTGAATGTGATTCACTGATTGACTGACTAGCCTGATGTACATCATGTAACAATATTGAACTTTAATTGTCATTATTGTCGCTTTCAATCTAACATGCTCCAGTATTACGCAATAAGGAATTCGATAATTCAATTCGGGTTCTATTTACTGTGATGACATTTCGATAATGAAAGACAGTTGGATTTTGGAGATCAATCTTATCAATCAATCTTATTTTGGAGATGAGTTAGATCACTACAAAATTATCAACCTTGATTTAAGAGGATTTAAAATTTGGAGTGATTGTTAATTGAGACATCCTGAAAGTAATTTCAATCGAGTGTGACATTCAGTTCTCAAGTTCAGTTAGAAGTGGATTGGATCAAGTAATTTGAAATCTGTAGATTGTAAACAAATCCTGTTGGAACCAGATAAATTTGAGATCAATGTGTTTTTATTAATGAGCGTCACTTGAGTGTTCACACTTTTCCAAAGTTGTAATGATTAAAAGACTCGTCTGTGTGAAGAATTAGGAGTCTTCAAGGAACATGAACTCATTACAGATTTTTACATTGTACGGCTTTTAATTTTGTACGTTGTTCGAATGATAATAAAAAGCCACTGTGATTCAGACATAATTATATTCATTGTATGGTGGATTTTTGTACACTTTGTTCATTGCAAAATTTGAAATTCAGTACTTCATGGTCAATCCAGTCCAGATGCTCCAGCGAAGTGAGCCAGTAGTTATAACCCCAAAATCTCCTATTATATCCAAAAACTTACACTAACTACATCTTTATCACATTATTCACTTTCTTACATAACATTTATATGGAATTTATTTTTTGAAAGCACAAAAAAGTTCAGAATCGAACTCAAGAATGACCTTCCTTATAGCTTTTTTATTCTAAGTTGTATTATCGAATCAATGACTTTTGGAATGTTGTAGCATCTTTAACCCTTACAATCTTCAGAGAGCTTTCTCCATACAATACATTATTCTTCTATAGAATGTGGGTGTAACTATAGTATTTCCTTCACCTTATCCCTCTCATTCTCCTTTTTTTCCTTTTTTCCCCTTCTCCTTCTTCTCTCTCTGTTTCTTCTTCTTCTACTTCTTCCTCTTCTCCTTCTAATTTTCGTCTTCTGCTCCTTGCTTGGTCATCTCCAATGATTAATAACATATGACACGTTATGGACGTGCCACTAACTACTTCCACAATAAGGGCCTACTATTAATTAACATGTTTATTACATTGTACATACTTCGAGCCTCCGATCGAATCGATGATCTTTGAACCTGACCTCATAGGAAGACTGCTTTATACTGCTGTTCATTTTGTCCTGTCTGCATTACTACTTCCAATCATTCATTCCGTCTCTTTTCCGTGACTCCTCCACCTTCTCCTTAGAAGCAGAGGGCAGGAAAAGGCTGAAGAAGAAGGAGAAGGAGAATGCAGGAGAAGGTAGAAGAAGAAGAAAGAAGAAGGAGGGAGGAGGAGGAGGAGAATGCAAAGATTAAGGTAGGAGAAGAAAAGAGAAAGGCAGGAATAGAAGAAGATGAAAAAAGAAGATGATGACAAAGAAAGAGGTGATGAAGAAGATGATGATGATGATGATGATAAAGAAGATGAAGCAGAAGAAGAAGAAGAAGAAGAAGAAGAAGAAGAAGAAGAAGGAGAAGAAGAAGAAGAGGTAGGAGATGTAGAAGAAGAAGATATTTGATATTTGATATTTATTTCGCACATCTTACGAAGAAGGAGAAGAAGAAGAAGAAGAAGAAGAAGAAGAAGAAGAAGAAGAAGAAGAAGAAGAAGAAGAAGAAGAAGAAGAAGAAGAAGAAGAAGAAGAAGAAGAGGAGGAGGAAGGAGATGTAGAAGGAGAAGAAGAAGAAGAAAAGGAAGAAGAAGAGGAGGAAGAAGGAGAAGAAGAAGAAGAAGAAGAAGAAGAAGAGGAGGAAGGAGATGTAGAAGGAGAAGAAGAAGAAAAGGAAGAAGAAGAGGAGGAAGAAGGAAGAAGAGGAAGAATGAGGGGATGAAGAAGAAGAGGAAGATGAATAAGAAGGAGATGAAGAAGATGAAGAAGAAGTAGAAGAAGAAATTCTAAAATATTCCGGCCATGTATGTGTAGGCATTACGTATGCAGGAAGTGTGTATATGTGTTCATTGCGTACTGCATTGTACACTGTGCGCGTATAGTACTCGGCTGGCCTCTGAACCTACAGCATGCTATTTCTATCTATTTATACTGTTATTATACAGTATCAGAATATGTGGAGACACCCATAACACGTTCAACAATAGAATCGAGGCTTTACCACAATATCCTAGTCATGAGACTAAAGAGATGGAGATTGATAAAAAAGTGGGCAGTAGAGAAAATGGTGTAACAAAATAGAGGATAATGGAAAAGGAGAGAAATATTAAAGAATTACGAATAAAGATAATGGAGGGAGAAAACATTATGAAAACTATCAACATTGATATGAAAAGTAAGAGAATATGAGAGGAAACAAGTAAAATATTAATACAACAGCAATATAAATGTAAAAACAGCAATAGATAGCGATGAAGAAAAGAAGAGAAAGGAAAAAATGTGGAAAAAGAAGTTCTAATGACCAACAGGATTGCAAGAATCGAATTTGGAAAATGGCCGATTCAATTCTGCAGAAACAAGGAAGTCATCTTGGATCCAACCTGAAACCAATGACTGATTTATCAGAATCTTCATTCCTAATTTTTTCCGCTGTTTTCTTATTCTACTTCATATCTACATACCTTGTACGTCTTTTTCTTTTGCTTTGTCTTCTTTCCTCTCAATAATCTGTAACTTATCCGATCTATTATCATCGTTTCTATTTTTTCTCATAGGAGCAACAACCACCTCTAACGTGCACTTGCTGTTTCTTCCATCTCGTTTAAAAGGAGAATTTAGAATTTTCTTCTTACTCTTCTATTTATTTTTCCCCTCCCTAATTCTCTTCTACCTCTTCTTAGGTCCTTCTTCTTCTTCTTCTTCTTCTTCTTCTTCTTCTTCTTCTTATTCTTCTACTTCTTCTTATTCTACTTATTCTACTTCTTCTACATCTTCTTCTCTCTTTTTCTTCTTCGTCTCCATCTTCAGCCGAAGGTAATTTCTTGCACCAAGAATGCGGAAGGAGTGATTCTTCCAGTTTCTTCAGGGAAGGTGCTGTTCTCTTGTTGTTCAGTGACCTGACTATTCGACCTCTCATTCCTGTACGCAATTTGCTATTGTAAATATTCTTCTTCTTCTTTTTCTCCTTGTACCATCCATTCTTCTTCTTCTTTCTATACAATTCGAGTAGGAAATTTACACAAAAATTTATTCAAAACTCAAAATAATAGAACAGATTTTTCAAATTGTAGAACTTCTTTTTTCTTCTCCATCTTCTTAATTCCTTCTTCTTCTGTTTCTTGTTCTCCTCTCTTCTTATCCTTGTCCTTCTCATTTTACTCCTCTTCCTCCTTTCATTCTCGTCCAACTCATCCTCTTCCTCCTCCTCTTCTCCTCCTCCATCTTATTCTCCCCCTTCTCACTCTCATCCTTCTCCTCCTCCTCCTCCTCTTCCTCTTCCTACTTCTCTATCTTTGTATTACCCTTCTCCTTCTACTACTCATTCTTCTCTCACACCTGAATTCAAGAGAGAAGTCTTCACTAAATGTTTAATGATAGCCTAATAATGCAACAGATTGAATGAATTACAAATGAAATAAGACCAAAATAAAATGAAGATTAAATAACAAAAGAAGACAGAATTGTAAAGTGAAATCACAGTCCATATAGATAATATTCTCCAGTTGTTTAAATATTACTGAGGCGGCTTTCTTGTTATGTTGTTACATAATAGGACTACAACATAATCTCTGAAGCTTACTGTGTTCCAAGTACCTCTATTATTCATTACAATAAATAGATTCACGTCCTGAAATTAATTGACTTGAAAATGAAATGAATGAGCGTCTTCTTCGAATTCAAAGCAATACAAGAACTTGTTGAATGTTTAGTTATGTTAATGAGGTGCTATATGGTGAGAATATGGGTGTGGCTGGAATTTTGGAAGTATATTATTGTATGGTACTTTCCATAATTATTTTTTCAGCTCCCAATGTTAAACTTGAAGTGTTTGTATCAACTGCAATAGTATTAATTTGAAAGAAATCTAATTTCTTCCTGCTATTTCTATTATAAGTATAGTATTATATAATATAATAATATTATAGTCAGGCTACTATATAACTCCAATCAAATTCCATAAATTTGCGACATAGAACCTAGGGAGATGTTCTCATATCAAAACATAAAGAGTGATTTGAACATTATTTGTGAAAAAAAGAACAGTAATATAGTCAATTATCTTAAATTTATTAAATACATCACATGTTATGGCACCATTTTGACATCTTTATTCAGTGTACTCGAATTTTCACACTGAAAAGGGCTCCATGGTACCGAAAAATTTTATAATTCTGATTAATAAATAAGTGATATTTGACTATCATGTATCAATGTTTGTTTCTATTTCATAGATTAGATCATCATAGCAGTTTTCTTTCCATGGGAGATGAATTAATAAAATAGAGAAAGCTCATTGGGTACTTCTGAATTATATTTTTTATAAACATAATCGAAAACAGCGGCAGTTTCTATAATCTTGAAAGTTCTGTAAAATGAGTAGAATTGGGGAAGCCGGACGTTAACTAGACATGAATAGCATGGAATACTTTGGAATAGATTGAATGTGAACAGGAATGAAATACATTGGATAGTATACATAGAATACGTAATCAATTCATATGTTCAGTGTGTATCCTCATATTTCCTATATTACAGTACTGAATGTTATAAAAGAGGACTAAGGAAATAAATACGAAAGAAAGGATGAATCATAGGAGACAAGAAAACAAAAGAAAATGATTAATTTGCTACCTGAGAATAGGCCTGTAGAGGAATTCAGGAAAGGAATTTAATGTAGAGAAAGTAGATAGAATAGTAGACGTCTTTATACAGGACAATATTGTGTTGCACCCTTGTATTATTCTACCCCATGATTTCAGTCTCCCACTTCCTTGCTTGCATCTTCTCCCTTCTTCTTCTTATACTTCTTCTTGATCTTCTTCTTCTTCTTCTTCTTCTTCTTCTTCTTCTTCTCATTTTCTTCTCTTCCCCTTTTCATTCTTCTACTCCTCCTCCCTCCTTGTTGTTGTTGTTGTTGTTGTTGTTGTTCTTCTTCTTCTTCTTCTTCTTCTTCTTCTTCTTCTCCTCCTCCTTCTTTATCTTCTTCTTCTTATTATTTTGTCCTTCTCCTTCCTCCTCATTGACCTCGTCTTCTTCCCTATCTCCCTCTTACCATTTCCTTTTCTCTTTGTTATTCAAACACATAATTTATATCTTCTCCTTCCTCCCACATATTATTTCTTTCAATTATTCCCCTTCTTCCCTATGTTCATCATTCCATCTCATTCCTTATGTTCTTTCCCCCCTCCCCTGACATACTCTTCCTTATAACTACTATCTTCTAATTCTTCTTCTTCTCCTTCTCTACTTCTTGTTTGTCCTTCTTTTCTTTCTCATTCTTCATAACTTTGTTTATCTTCTCCTTTTTCTTTATCTTCTCCTTCTCATCCTTTTTCTCCATCTTCCTCTTCTTTTTCTTTTTTTTTCATTTTTTTTTTAGCAAGTTTTGCAACTTTAGAGTCGCTTCTCGCATCCCTTCCTCCATCGCTCTTTATCTCTCCAGTCCTCCTCTTGCAATCCTCTACTTTCCATTTCCTGCCGAACATTGGCCATCCATATTTTCCTTGGCCTCCCTCGCTTCTGATGTTGGTTTGGAGTCCATTCAAAGACTTTCAGCGGTATTCTCTCCACATTCATTCGGCGAAGGTGGCCGTACCATTTCACCTGGTTCTTTCCTATGCTACTCAGTATAGTTTCCTTCACATTCATTCGCTCTCTTATTACTTCATTCCTTACTTTATCCAACAACGACAAACCTGAGCATCTTCTCCAATACATCATCTCTGTAGCAAGCAATTTTGAAGCATGTCTGCGATCCATGACCCACACCTCTGATCCATACGTCAGTATTGGTTCTATCATAGCTTGATATATGTTTGTTTTTGTTCTTTTTGTTAGTGTTTTATTCCACAGAATTGGATGCAGTGCTTTGATTATGTTTTTCCCCTTTCCTATCTTTTTCAAAATATCCTCATTGTCTCTCCCATCCTCATTTATTGTAACGCCTAGATAATGATATTGCCTGACACTTTTTATAACACCTAATTCAGTTTGAAGGTCCTGCGCCATGCCTCCAATATTTAAATAATTTGTCTTGTCCATGTTAACTTCAAGTCCCCACTCATGGAAATCCTTTATCAACCTGTTCAGCATATATAGCATATCCTGCTGGTCTTCTGCTAATACTACTTGGTCATCGGCAAACAGGATTGTATGTATGGGCTTGTTTCCCGTTTGTATTCCCATGGGGCTACATTTTCTAATCCACTGTCTTAGAGCACTACCAAGGTAAATTTTGAATAGGGTTGGTGAGAGACATGAACCTTGTTTAACGCCCTTAGTTGGAGCTATAGCAGCTGATTCTTGACTTCCAACTCCAATTATTGATTGACTGTTCTTATACATTTCTTTTATAGCATTTATGTAGACTGCATTGATACCAGAATCTCTCATAGCAGTCCATAATCTTTTAAGCGGTACAGAATCATATGCTTTTTTTAAGTCTACAAAGGTGGCATGGAGCTCTAAACCTCGTGCTAGTCTTTTCTCTATCAACTGCTTCAATGTGAATATATTGTCCACACAGGACCGTCCTGGTCTAAAACCACTTTGCTCTTCAATTTCTGACAGATCCAGTTCTATACGAGCTTTGATGACTCTTTCATATAGCTTACCAATAGACGACGTTATACTAATCCCCCTATAGTTATTACAATCTTTTCTATTTCCTTTCTTGTAGATAGAGTGTATGTATGCTATTCTCCAGTCCCTTGGAATACCCTCACCAATTAGGCACTTGTTGAAAATTTTGCACAATGTTAACAGAACTTCTTTTGTTGCATGCTTAATCAACTCAATAGGCAAATCACCTGGTCCAGAGGCCTTGTTATTTTTCATTTCTTTCAGAGCAGATTCTACCTCTTCCAACATTATTGGGTCCACTCTTCTCATGGCTCTCTCCTTAACATCAATTTGAGTATCAAGGAACTCTTCCCGACTTTCTGACAATAGCATTTTGTAATGATCTTTCCATTGATCTATTGTGATTGGGTTTATTTTTCTTCGTTCATTTGAGTTCTTTCTCATGATGTTAATTGTTCCCCAAGCCTCCCTTGACCTAGATCCACCTACTAGTGAGCTTATTTCTGCACACTTGCTGTTCCACATTTCATTTTTGGCTGTTTTGATCTCTTTTTTAACAATATATCTATATCTATTATAATTTCTCAGGTCTTCATCATTTTTTGTGTTTAACCACCTTAGATATAGTCTTTTTTTCTCTTCAACAACTCCTTTTAGATCTTCTGTCCACCAAGAATGATTGTGCATTGACTTTTCTTTATATCCAAGAGCCTCTTGCGCTGCTTTGTGGATCTTTGACTTGAGCGCATTGTACATCATTTCTGCAGAACCATTTGATTCTTCTCGAAAACTCTGTGCCAGACGAAGTTTATACAGGAAACTGGTGGATTCATTCTTCAAACTATCAATGTTATATTTCCTTGGCAATTCTTGATTATTGTTTCGTTCCTGCTGCCTGCTTCTCTTTGAATACTGAATTTCCAGTTTGGCTTTCACAAGAAAATGATCAGAGCCACACTCTGCTCCTCTCCAAACTTGTACATCATAAGGCTTCAGGGCTGAGTTCTTTTTCTTCTTTTTCTTCATTTTCTTCTTTTGCTTCTTTCCCTTCTTTTCTTCTTCCTCTTCTTCTTCTTGTTCTTTTTCTTTTTCTTCTTATTTTTCACATCTTTTTCCTCATTATTCTCATCTCCCATTACTCTCTAAATCAAGAGAAAAATAGGAATGGGAAGAGAGTATGTACACGTGTGAGGGAAAGAGAGAGACAAAGAGAGAGAGTGAGTGAGAGAGAGAGAGAGAGTAGAAGCGACAATGAGAAGAGAAATCTGGAAAACAGAGATTCTAAACAGCACAGGTATGCCATGTAATTAAAATACAACAAATAAGTTATGCAACTAAGGAATTGAAAGAGAATGTACTCGAGGGAGAAATTGAAGAGGATGGAACGGATGAGAAAGAAGAGAGGAAGAGGAACGAATCGACGAAGAGTGTGATAGCGAAACAGCGATAAGGAAGTGGGAGACTCGTATAGCCAGTGACACCCCTACCTGCATTAAATCGCAACACTTTTCATTAAGCTTTGTTCTAAAAGCTATGTCGTACTTGCTCGTACTTTATATCTGTATATCTGTTGTATCCGTGTATGAGACTCAACTTGTAGCAAATATTTTAATTTACAATGTTTTGCATCTTGTTTGCATTTAGTTTTTGTTGCAACAATTTATACTCAAACAAGATCATTTTTCATTCAGAAAAGCTATTAATTCATTTTGTCTTGTTACCCATTGTTTAAAAGAATATTGTACTGTGTTAAACTTATGAGGAATGTAGACTATAGGTACTTGATATAATGCAGCTTGAAGTACTGTATTTTCATTTGTTCCGTTGGATGACATAATTTTTGGTGGTTGAATTCAATTGGTTTTTGTGCAACTGGCCGATAAATTTGTATTTGTAACATTCAACCATAAGTCCACAGGTTACGCTTCTTTCACACCAGTAGAGAGCAACAAAACTCGGGTCGGACTCGGATCGGACGGGATGTGGATATTTCGACTGATGAACCATATTTGATAAATGATTTAGGTTGAATATAACCATTAAGATTTTTCGGTCATCTCGACAAATCCGGGCCCGGCCCGCAATGGTGTGGAAGAAGATTTAAGAGCATCTTGAGAGAATTAATGGAAGAATTCATGTTAGTGAATTTTTACTATCGACATGTGGTAATGAAATCATTTTAGAAGTTTACTACTCATACTCATTGTTGAATAGTATAATAGTCTCAATTCTATTAGTCCATGAAATATTCTATCTTATAACAAAGCATATATCAAAGATGTTCACAAGGTAATTAGATTACGTATATTCTATTCACCTTGCTACCAACTATGGTCAACTTCCTAAGAATCAATAAACTACTGTTTCAGTAGTTGAATTCTCCTTATAAAGCAATCGGAAAGCTTTAACTAGCAGCTACTCAATATTGATTTCTAATTCAACTTCAACAAACTCAGATAATGAGTAGTTGTTCCAAGTCGCTGTTATAAGTAGCAGTAGGCTACCTGATAAGTAAGGCTAGGCGTACACCGGTTAGTCAAGACAAGACAAGACGAGATAAGTCACCTTTAGTCACAGTCACTCTTTGAGTAGTTGTGAAGGTGATATTGTGGTAGTTATCCATAATAAATGAAAAGACAAGATGTTGTCAAACCACTGATTTATTAGAAAATCGAGATACCGGTTTCGGTTGTTACACCATTATCAATCTCTGGTAAACTGAGAATTTAACGTACAGAATAGCAGTATTTATACTAACGGTAAAGCACCGCTATTGGTAGACGCTCTAGCCAATGACCGTGAACGGCTGCCATTGGCCTAGACAAGCTCCTCCCCGATTAGCGGTTCATTCAAACATTACAAAATGGCGGTTCAAACAGAAAACACAAATGGAGAACAATAAATAGCTACAATAACCTAAGAAATAAATGAAACAGTATTACGGAAGAATGAGAAAAACAAAGGAATAAACTAATACCGTAATATCTGCCTTACAAATTATGATAAAATGAGATTTGTGGTGTTGTATTGATTGAAATGGATTTGGTCATTCAAACTCAACTGTTGATCATCTTTTGTTACCCTAGTTATTTCTAGAGCTTCCAGTATGTTGAGAATTCTGCCCTTGTTATTGAAATGCAGAAACTCAACATTCTCCTCGGCCTTGAACTTGTGATTATTTGTTATCAAATGTTTTCATTTGATTTCCTTTAATTTTCTTAATTAGGTTTTCTTTGATAAATCTTTTCATTTATTTAAGTCACAGTGACTTATCTTGTCTTACCTTGTCTTGACTAACCGGTGTACGCCTAGCCTTAGAGTATAAGATACTGTATAAGATATAAGTAAGAGTAGGCTATAAGATAAGTATTTATTGAATAACGACTATGAATGAATGAGAGAAGAAACATCCAGATGTTATAAGCAAGAAGGATGTGAGAAAGAGAAAGTAACTGATAGTATTGGCAAATACAGTTGGCGTTTTAGATAAATAATGTAAATTAATAAATTGAAATAGAATAATCATCAGAAACAGGAATATTTATAAAGGTGTGTCGGTCTAGCTGCTTGATATCTCATATCACTGAGTTGATTCAACTGGGCATTACCGGAGCGTCAAAACTCAGCGCTGGTCACAATAAAAGAGAATAGAAGTAAAAGTTCTTACTCTCTGGTTTCAACTCACCAAGAACAACACACCTTAAGGAGAAGTGAATAAAATAACATCTACTGCTACCTATAAACAATCAATACATGGATAAGTGAATGAAAATGAATTCTGGAAGCAGGTTTGTTGATTTAATCTTTTGATTAACTCCAACTCATGTTGCGACAAATGGGAAGTAACTGGCCACATCTATATGAATGCAACTAACTGTTCAACTGCATAAAACTGCATTCCGTGTTCAGGTTATGCACTTCTGGATGCAATTATTATGCAGTCCATATTTATGCAGTTGCATTTGATGAGTTATTTTATAGCTTGTTGTGATAGGTTAGTTGGAGAAATGTATTATTTATCTTCTGTTTGCAACTTTCTATGTGCTTCTAGTGTTCGTAAAATTATTATAGAATTTTGTAGATGTTTTAATTGGTGTTAGTTTTCTCTATGGTCGTATGGATTTTGAAAAATCTGCTGATGAAATTCTCACAAAAACATTAAAAACTCTAAAAATGCAACTTATTCAAATCAGAACCTGTTCAATACATCAAATTGTATTTGTGCAACTATTTCCCAAATTCAGATGTCATTTCACCTATTAAGATAACATAATAGATATTCACAAATCTTCCTTCAGTTTATCATTAGATATTTCAGAGCTGTAGTGGTATTTTATTGTGAGATAACACCTTATCTTCACACTAAAAAATCCAGGACATTGACTCTGATAAATCAATGTCTTCTAACCACATTAAAACTATTCAAGACTCTAATAGATGTCTTCTTTTTCACAACCATGATTGTAAAACGAAATCTATGATTCTCTATCCTTACATAAGACTATATAATAGAAAAATTATGCTACCACTTGGTGTCTAACTGAAATAAATCCTCGAACGTTTGAACTTTGACAAACATTTGTGGCTATATTCAAATTTTGTAACTTGATATTTGTTAAACTGAGTTTAGTTGAGATGTTAGTTTGGAGTTCAGTTGAAACTTTCACCTTTCAGGAAACAGCTGGGATGTTTTGGAGGCTCAGCAGGAGATTAGAGTTGAGAAATGAGTTGTGATTCATGTGATAGTTTTGAGGAATAATTCGGAAATCAGTTAAAAAACTAACCAAATAGTTAACGGTTTGTGTCACTGTAATAGGATTTGCATACTAGTCTAGTGAATGCTGTAATACTGCTGGAACTGCCTAGCATAGGGCTAATGGGTGACCGCTTGTCGAATTTATCCATCTCATTGGTTTAAATCGGTTAGAAACTTTATAGGCTCCTGATAACTGTGAAATTCAATCCATTCAGATGTCAGAGTCTGTTAGAATCAATTTAGAAGATTCATTTCTTGGTTTCTTTGATCTTTCAAAGAACGTGCTTGGTTTGAAATAAATAAGCTCAGTTCCAGTTTTGCAGACGTAGTAAGTCTTGTCTGAATTTGTTTCTTGTCTGATCGCTATAAATGAGTTGAGATTCTGAAGATTTGATGGAATAGACATAGACAAGAGTGAATAGAAGTGAAATTCTTCTTCTTCTTCTTCTTCTTCTTCTTCTTCTTCTTCTTCTTCTTCTTCTTCTTCTTCATCTTCGACTAATTCGTCTTCTCCTGGAATAGGCAGTAAACTCAAAAACTTTTTTCGAATCTGACAAAACATTAATTATTTTCTTTAGTTTGATATTTTTCTAACTTTTCTATATTCTTCTAATGACTGAGAAACGAAATATTATTTTGGGAGAATAAAAAACATATACGATGCAATACAGAGTCAAACGGATGCATTTACAATAGAATAATATTGGGTAATTGATAATAATCATGTGGCTATCAATGTACTCGTATGATGATTAGTTGCTTGAATATGTTGTCAAGGCTCCTCTCAGGCTCGTGAGACAATCAACTTTCTTTGTCCTTTCCTCCTAATCTTCCTCCTCTTTCATCTTATTTTCTTATCTTATTCGCCATCTTCTTTGTCGTCAGTTCTTTCCAACACATGTCCTAACAAAATTATCTCCAATGTGTTCGAGTGCGTTTGTTCACGTGAAAAAAATCATTCCGATGACCTCGAGTTCAATGGCCTTGTCCCCGTATTCAATAATTCAACAATAATCATTGATGGTCATCTCACATTCTCATGTGAAAACATCAGATGTAATTTCTCTGGCAGAATCTGCCAGAGATATAAACAAAACTAGCCTACGAGGAAATGAGAATCATAATTTCAACATTCCAGCTCAGAACTCCAGTACTAATAATTGTAGACACCCCTGCCAGGTTTCATACGGGTCTGAAATAAATTCTGTTGAATTATTGTAGAAGCTCCAAGATAGCATACATGTGGTTTGAGATTTTCTGACAAGTTTACTCCGAACAACTTTTGTGAGATTTGCTTCATATAAGATTACGGATGGTCAGGGCTTGCAACCAAGGAAAGAGACAAACATAAAAACAAATAACATTTATTACCCTCCTCTCCTAATCTTCTTCATCTCTTCTAAAATTCCTCTTTCTCTACTAATTAGTTCTCCCCTTACTAACTTTTTTGTTATAAATGTTTAGTTTCTATTCCCTTTGAATTCTTCAATTTTCGTCTTGTTAACTCGGACGAATGTCTGCAACGATTTTTTCAATCTACAAAAATTATTCAACCCAACAATAACAAGAGATTTTCAATTAAAAAAAAAAAATAAATAAATTCCACGATCTGCACTACTTTATCTTTGATAATATTATCTCATACATGCCCTCTTCAAATTTTACAGACTTGTTTCTGAAGGGTTTTTGTAATTTTTAATAACTCTTTCAGATCTAATCTCCTATTTTCTAACATAATTATTGCTTCATCCAAGATAAGAGACTAAAAACTGAAACTGAAAACTCCAGTGTCCCACTTAAAAGAATATTTATCATCCTCTTGTCAAGAACTTTTTAGTTGAAGAAGAAAAAGTTGAAAAGATCTGTCAAATAATTATCTGATCAACATGGCTTCTTTCACACCAATGGCCACTGTGATTTATTCAGTCTCTGTACTCATACCTAGGGATAAATTTGAATCTTTGTTCTAAGACTGTATAGTCTTAAAAAAAAGATGGATATTGATAGTCTTCTTAGTATTTACTAGGGATGAATTTGAATCTTTGTTCTAAGACTGTATAATCTTAAAAAAAAGATGTATATAGTCTTTTATTTACTTTATAGGTCTTTTGTAGTCTTTGTTTAAAAATTATACAGTAGTGAAATAGTTCGATTAGAGATTACATTTACAGTACTTAGCTTGAGCGCAATTACGCAGGTTAATTGCGCTTACTACCAACTTGAGAACAATTGAAAACGGCTACTTTAGTGCAGTACTTACAATAATTATACCTAGTGCTCGTATTTGAGTTGATGTGGTTTTCATTGATGCAAATCCATAAGACAAGTTGCACAACTTGTTGCTTGGAAACAGCTTGTAGGAAAGTGGTGTGGACTAAAACAAAGCCCTGTGTGTACAGAATCTCTGTCATTTCAATTCGTAACACTGACACTTCTCCGATATTTCAATCTTACTTTGATGTTTGATCTCATGTTTTTGTCAGCTATTTTTTTCTTTGTTGATGCCTTCATAAGCACTCAGCGTGTGCGTGGGTAATGGGAAGGATGAAGATTGAATACAACTTGATTACGATAACATGTTTTTAATGTGAACTAATAGATTTATAAAAGTTATACCTGTTAATTTTGCCACGTTTTGACAATGAATTACACCAGTTCACCTTTTTATAATGTTGACAGTGTATAAAAATTCTTCCAATATGATACAGCCATGTTAATGTTGTAGGCCTACTGTAAGGTGGATGTATTTACTTCAAACACTGTGAAAGGTTATGTTCATAGGTGTTTTAACTGAAATAATCAGATATACTCTTTATAATCTATTATGAATGTATCAGTTCACAACTTGAACATTTAATCTTTCTTAATAATCAAATTTATCATTTCCATCATTACAATTTAATCAAATAGGATAACTGATGGAAGCATGAGAATGACCTTATATGGGATGGAATTGATTTTCAGTTGTTTTTGGAATAGATATAATCATTCCGTAATAGGATACAATGAGCTATAATCCTCTAATATGCATGAAATGATGTGTCGAATTGCTTCTTGCAAGGAAGTTGAGAATCCGCAATTGCTGGTTTGCAGCGAACCTTGACATACTTCAATAATTTCTAGAAATTTATATGTGGGGAGAGCAGCATTGTAGCATGAATTTATGCTCACTCATGAGTTACAAGTTTCTAAAAAACTGTTGAGTCCAGAAACAGACCTTTTTCCACTTTATTCTCCGTTCTTCAACTTCTCTTTTATTTCCTTTTTTTCCCTACGTTTTTCTACAAGCTCCTCCCTTTTTGTGCTCATCCTCCTCCTCCCTCCTCCTCCTCCTACTCCTCCTCCTCCTCCTCCAGTTTGATCTCCAGCAAAGACATGAAGAATCATAATAGTTTTGACTAAACATGTAATTTATTCTAATAGCTTCATTGTTCGAATATTATTTCTAGCAGTTGAAGGTCCACACAGTATCGTAACTTTCCCTATATTACGAAAAATGAGAAGTGATAATAAGTAAAGTGTATGGTATTTTCAACAGTATTTAGTATTCAACTGTATTCCAAGTTTCCAAGTTTTCATCGAACGATGTAATAAAGTGGATTTATTTGTTGTAATTGCAGAGTGTATGAGTTGTTTGTGAACGTAAATTGTTTCTACGGTTGTAGTTGAGTTTTTCAATTGTTTTGAACTTGAACAATTCATAACTCAACTCCTTTTCAATGTCATCGAGATGTAAAACTTTCAAAGAGTGTTCAAGATGCTCTTTATTCTACCTTGAAATTAATCACTTGAGCAGAATTAAAACCTGAAATTATTCTTATACAGTATTCCAGTTATCAATTATTAGCTCTTATGAATTCAAATTTCTGCTAATAAAATATTTGATTTCTGTTTGATTGCATTATAATAATCTCAATATATTTGTTGCAGGTATTGGAAAATTACTTCTTCAACATCTAAACCGTATCTCCATAGTTTGGTGAGGAACATTATTTGATCTATAAGGCTAGGCGTACACCGATTAGTCAAGACAAGACAAGACGAGATTAGTCACGTTTAGTCACAGTAATTCACATAGTTGCTTATGAAGCAGCACACACAGATGCAATGACTAATCGATGTGTGCTGTTTTATAAGCAGCTATGTGAATTACTGTTACTAAACGTGACTAATCTCGTCTTGTCTTGTCTTGATTAACCGATGTACGCCTAGCCCAAGATTGTATCAACGTATGATAAACATCCATGCATTAGCAAAATAATTTTACAATATCATTCATGTTCTGACATAATTTAAACAAATACTATAACCAAAGGCAATCCACTACTTGAATTGTCTACTAGTCTTGTCTTCTAGTTGAATTGTCTTTGCTGTAACTTAAATTTGCTGTAAAACTTAGTTTAGAATTTGCTGTTTAAGCTTTAACTGCTGTTGCTATTTTTTTGCTGTTCATCTTTACTGTAATAATTAAGAAGGCTCAAAAATGAGACCTGAACATACGAGTATTCTGTGTTAGATTAACCACTGAGCTAAATTATCCATCTGGAGGTAGCACTGATTGAAAAAGCTATTTTTTCTATTTTTTTAATAGCATACTGTTCTTGAGAAAAAAATTGCAATCCTCACTTTTTTGCGAACTTAACTTTTTTGGTACTACATACTGTATTAGAAAAAAATTTCATCCTCACTTTCTTACCAACCTAACGAAATCAGACGGAACACTAATCCTGCTAGCAGCCCTAGCTTGTGCTACCTCCAGATGGATATATTTAGCTCAGTGAGATTAACAGTATGAAATTTCAAAAATTATCCATCAGGTATCAATTTGTTCACCTCTTATTTGCCCGACATAGAACACTTCAAGGATTGTCATAATTGCTACTTTCTGATATAACAATGCCCTCTTCCATTATCTTGTATTATAATAATTTAGAACTATAATCTAGCATTATACCACTTTACAAGGTGAGCTTTATGAGACTTATTAGACCAAACAACATAGATTACTGAAAACCTTGCCGCACAATGTACTTTGTAGTACAAAGTGATATTAAGAAGTATTAGCCTCAAACATAACAATTAGACCACAGCATAAAATTGTTATTTGATGTACGGTACAATAATCTTTTGTTGTACAGTACAATGCATGACAAATTATATTGTCTTGGCCTTGTTTGACTTGATTTGATAGTTCGCTAAGAGACGACGAAGAATATCATGCCATATTCACTATACGAGATTATCTATAAGTATATTCCATTATTCCCTGTTCATTTATTATACTATTTACCATTTCGAATCTGCTAATTTTAACAAGCCTAGCTTGACTATCTCTAAAGCATGGGCCGCACTACAAGTGGGTATAGCAGGATTCTTTCAAATTGTCAGAAAACAGCTGATTGATGTACGCTCGTTTACTAACGTTAAAGCAGCTGTTTTCTGACAAGTTAAAAGAATCTTGCTATAGTTGGTGGATGGTTGACGCGGTTTATCAAGAAGGCCGTGAAAATATTCAGTCTACATGTAGAGGGCTGTTATGGATACTGAATAAGAGGACTTAATGTTGTCAAAACCACATATTTGCTACATGTGGTCAAACCCACATATTTTCACCTTCACTACTATACTACTATACATATTATGGATGTTGTATAACATATAGATATAGATAAACCATCTACCATCCAAATAAGAACCCAGCAGTGCGGCGTCAGCATTAAGCCAGGTTCTCGTAGTAGCCAGGTTCAAGTAATCTGAAACCGTCTGGTCTATTGTCATCATAGCAAAATGTTTGTTATCGGAGTCGTAGGTTATCAGCGATTTGAGTATCCATGTGTGAGAAGTACTAGGAAGCCTAGCCTAGTGCTTCCTAGGAAGCCTAGAAGGAATAGAGGGCCTATAGTTTAATAGGTGAATACTATTTTGTCAACCTCTCCAAATAAAAACGTATATATATATATATATGGTGGATTAAATACTTACTTAGTATACTAAGCCTACTGTTAAATTTACTCTATTACTTTTTAGTACGGTAAGTTGGGTGGGCCATACCATACTCTACCACCAATTCTACTAATGAAATCTTGGCTTCCATTAGTAGGATTTTGGTAGAGATAAGACTACTACAAATAGATCAGTTGGATTTTAGCAAAGAAGAGAAAATTATAAGGAGTTATTCAGGTAGTATTTTCAAGTAGTTGAATTCAAGTAGATGGAGCTACTTGAAGTAAATTACTTGAATTCAGTACGTGCTTACACACCAACGACAGGCAACAAAGTATTCAGATATCATTAGAAAGCAAAAACGATAACTAAATTGTGATCGAGGTACTTGAGGTAACCGTAATCAGCGGTTAATGACCTGGTTGCGCTAATTTGATCGCCGGTTAAGTAGAGTGTTCATAATTTGAACCATGGTCATTAGAAATGATTTTGAGAACCTAATTCGGGGAATAGTTTATTGGTACATTAAGGAGATATCCGGGTTTGTTAGTGATGATTTCCTATGGTTAAATGAACGAGTTCTAGAAGGAATAGATTCAATTACAGGGATATTTTCCTGTGAAATAACAAAATATTGTTTGCACATGATTTTAACCAGTTTAATCATTAACATGATTTTAAGTAATATTTTTTACATATTAAATTATGAATGTACTGTGTTTGTATTGTGATACGAATCTTGGGTGAACGAATTAATTTGATTTTTTGAACAATGAAGAGATACATATTTATTTATTCCCCTCAGATACCGTATACATACCCCTAGAGATACCCTAGAGATATTTATACATACCTCTAAGATATAGATACCCCTAGATATTTATTCATACCAATCTATGGAATGAATAATTATATCAATGAATAGTGAAACGATTTGTCTCAATGAATAAACGAATGGTTGAATTAATTAGAGAAGAAATAGATTGATAAATTCAGAAATGGATCCTTTAATTGATGGATGGATGAATAGATTAATGCATTAAGAAATAGATTGGTGAATAGAGGAATGAATTGATAAATATTTAGTTTCATGAATTCGTGATTGAAAAAATACTTAAAAGATTATAAATTATACAATTCAGAGAATGATTTCGAAGCTTTCAATTGTATTTTTAAGCATTTAAAAGTTCAACGCTTTGAGAAGGTTAATTTAACTGGAATCAACAATTTTTAATCAGCTGATTTTGCCTAGTCTACTCAGCATTGTGCTTATCCTAGATTAACATTGATTTTGCTTTGTACAACCAACACAATACCCCCATGTACAGTCTTTGGTGCAACCCAGCATTAGTTTACTTGACAGATTTATTCAATCATTAAACCTGAACTCATCTTGAACTTTAACTCTCAATATTCAGTCAACATTTTTCAAACACTTTAGTATCCATTCATTTACTTCACGCATGCATGTACATATCCTACAGCTTCTCAACCTTCTGAAAGCAGGTAATTTTGTTCAATGAAAGCACAGAAGTAAATTCTAAAGACTATTTCTGATTTTACAACTCACCACAAGTCGTAAAGTAATCTTCAAGTACATACTTCATGTACTCGCAAACAGAAAACGTGCGTACTCATCCAAATCATTCACCATATTTATTTATTCAACATAAATTATTCAAAATCAATATTGTTGGGTTGTTGAATACAAACAAGAAGGAAAATTATTGCCTTAATATCCTTCAACTCTTCTATTACCACTGCTTTACTATTAGTACTGTATTTCTTCTTGAAGACTAAACTGAATTAATTTAAAAGTCAGTAACAATTTTTTAAAGACTTATGTTTCTCACAGTAAGTGATACAACGTTCTGCATGTCATAAAGCAGGATTCTTTTAACATTTCAGAAAACAGCTGATTCAACGTTAGTAAACGAGCGTACATCAATCAGCTGTTTTCTGACAATTTAAAAGAATCCTGCTATACATGTAAACATGTTTGTAATTTATTGGCATGAACATCGTTCTAAAACTGTGAAGAACTGTTCATTGATACATTGATCATTTATATTCCTTACGATTCGTAGGTGTTTGATGATGTTTCAACAATCTTGTATTTTCAAACTGAATATTTTTGCTAAAAGTGGTATGAGATTTATAAAAATGTTGACAGTACAGAGGCGATTGGTAATTGAATTAAATGTATTGCATAAAACAATGTTTCGGTGATAGTTCACCTTGAGTTAGTGAAGTTAAATTAACGTTTTATTCAAATCATGGATTGTTGTTTTAAATAGTATCTGCTGACTCCCTTATTCAATAGGGGGGTATTTATCGGTAATTTATCAGTCAGTATTCAAAGTAGCACTTTGAATATATTCTGTATAGGATACTATATTTTACAAATAAATGTTTCCAGTATTACTCTTTATCAGCTTCTTATTATTTACATCGTAGTCGATCATGCAGAAATAGAAAAGAATAATATTATGAGGTTGAGTAAGGATAACCCATGTCATAGGAAAAATGAACATCCATCCAATGAATAATAAATAATTGAAGAATTGCTCTGACATTCACTTGAAGTTCAAATCGTGATCCGCAAACGCTTTCATGGGTTAATAATATGCTAAAATGAATTGTAATAAAGGATCCAACAATGGAATCGAACATAAAATTATAGGACTAACATACTGACATTAAATCTCAAACCGTTATGGAGGTGATGACAGTGAAATGTCAAAATATTTACTGCATTAAAATTATATTGATGCATGTGAAATTACATGTTGATGCATGTAAAATTACTTTCGAGTACATGGTAATTCCTTCATTATTTCTTACTCGTATCTTCTTATATGGGATACCTTTGAAGGTATAGAGTTTTTCATAAAATAACCTATTTGATAAAATAATAGCCACAAGTTTAATAGCTAGAGAGTAAGGCACCCACAGCTCATACAGGCCTTTCATGATTTTCTGCTTTGCATCAGTGCATTCCTTGTGTACGGGTGGTAACTTACAAGTCAGCTGTTCAATCCTAAGTTATTATTCCATTGCCGTAGAAAATGGAATCATTTCAATGTAGAATAGGCGAACCTTTTTTTTATAAGAACTCCCCTGTGGTTTCACAACCGATTTAGTTCGCTCACGTCTCATTTGAAAGATCTCATTGAGCAGATGTTCGATAAGGTTAGAGGGAAGATGGAAAGTAATGAGAAGAAGTAAAGGCAAAAGAAGAAGGAGAAGAAATAAAGGAAAAGGAAGAAGAAGGAGGAGAAAGGGAAGGAGAAGAAGAAGATGGAGAAGGAAGAGAAGAAGGAAGAAGAAGGAGGAGAAATAGAAGAAGAAGAAGGAAGAAGAAGAAGAAGGAGATGAAGAAGAAGAAGGAGAAGGAGAAGGAGAAGAAGAAGAAGAAGAAGAAGGAGAAGAAGGAAGAAGAAGAAGAAGAAGAAGAGAAGAAGAAGAAGAAGAAGAAGAAGAAGAAGAAGAAGAAGAAGAAGAAGAAGAAGAAGAAGAAGAAGAAGAAGAAGAAGAAGAAGAAGAAGAAGAAGAAGGGGAAGATGGAGTAGAGGAGGAAAAGGAGAATGGGGAAGGAGACGAGAAGGGAGGGATGAGGATTGGAATCTATTCCATGTACTTCAATAGTCGCAGTTTTGTGCAACCTGGGATGTCCTAGTTTCAATGAAGAATTTGATCGTGTACCAACACCTCCATGTCGATCCAAAACGTTAAAGTTGTGTACAATCGTCTCTTCGCTACTCCTTTAAATATGTCTGTAATTAAGCACTTACAGACAATAGATATAATAGGCAATATATATATATACATAGTAGGCAATATATAAATATATGTAGTAGGCAATAAATATAAAAGAAATCTTTTATTTGATTCGAAAAATAAATGAAATTCACAAGAGAAAATCTAGTTATCCGAAATCTACCCTGAGCTCCACCACCACTCAACATCATAGTTTCTAACAAATCTCATCTCTCTGACAGCCCAATTCAGCATGTAACATCTGCTGTCTTGAAGCCCTTCAAAACTTTCAGGGAAACAGGGAATTAATTTAGTGTCCTGTACGAAAACCATTAGCAAGCAATGGATTCTGACGTGTGTTGGAAGGCAAGGAAAACCTCATTTAAATAATAGGGAAACCAAGTCCAAAGTCCTCCCTTCTCCAACCTTGAAACAAAGCACAAAGTCCAAGACGATCAAGTCCAAGCCCCGTCCTAGGACTTGGAGGAATTGGTGCTATTAGAATTGGAAATTCAGTTCCTTACCATGCTACTCTATCTGTAGAATAGATAGAGTGTATATATAAATAGTCAATGGGAGTAAAATATATATGTACAAAGTAGATATATATATAGTAAATGAGAGTGCACAGAATTTGCATGTCCGAAAGCTAATAAGCAGTGTGGCCAACTTAGCGAAGTTGAAGAAAGTTTCAATGAGCGAAAGTTACGCTCGAGCGATTCAATCGACGAAAGTGTTGACAAAGTTTTGGTGGCGGGGGTTGGTAGCCCTTGGGTAGCAAAACTACTTGCTTGGGGGGAAGTGGGTAAGCGCGGGTCGCAAAAATATTTGTGGGGGAGTGAGTTGAGTGTTGAGTATTGGTTTTGTTTGTCAAAGAATTGCTGGGTCAAGATTACTAGACAACTAGTAATCTATTAATCTAGTAATCTATTAATCAACTAGTAATCTATTACTAGTTGTCTAGTAATCTTCTTGCTGGGTAGTAGGGTGATCCCAATAATTATTTGAAAAGATTATAATCTATTATCATGTATCTTTGTATTAGTTTGTAGGAATTACTTACTAGGTATCTATTATTACTAGATATCTTATTGCTTCTGTTTGAAATCAGAGAAATTAAGTTTCTTAACAAAAAAAACAAAAACAAAAATTCTCAAGTCACTATTGAGAGTGTATAACTGTTCCATAGTAATTAAAATAAAAACACAACGATTTTGTAAATTTCACTATTTATTTTTGGTACAAGGATCATGGTTTCGTGGCCACACCGCAAAAAATATTAGAAGAATAATTCCACAAATAAATAGTAATCCTTGTGTTTTCATTTTAATTATTGAAAAATATGAAATTTCACAATACTTCTCATTACATCTATACTGAAGTTATCGAAAACATCCTTGGCTAGCTCTTTTAAAAGTTCCTATAATATTTTGAATGAATATTTCCAAATGCTGTATAATTGATCGAGAGGCTTCTTACTTTGAATAGATGATTAAACAGGATTATAAGTTTCTATAGGAAGATAGTAACATGATTGATGTAGCTCCCACAGGTAAAGAGGTGATAACGTTATAGAGGTATAGGTATAAAGGTAATAATGTTTAAGGTATAACTTACCGTAGATTAAGTAGTGTCCTTGTGCCAAATATATATGTATATGGCGTATGCATATATACAGTATCTGATAACGTTATCAACGTAGAGAAGATCGAATTTCGCCGTATGACACACTAATACACCTGTAAAATATATGTGTATAATGTATACATATATGTACTACCTATATTGAAACTACATACACATAAATGCACTAATACACAATGTGAATAGTATAGTAAACTACATGTGTGTAATAGCATATCACATATGGGCACACGAGCTCCCTACAAAATGATGATCTCTTTTGATTATGGTGGGCTTGCATGTCCCATGTAAATATGACAGGAATAGGCTATACGTCGAGAATCAATTACCGCAATACAGGAGGCTTTGATTAAACAGGGTTTGGTGCGATTCACACCAGAGGGAGTAATTGTGAGTTTGGATTAGATCACGGTTAAATCATGGCAAAAGCATTGTTAAACCACGGTTTCATCACTATATGGTCATGAATTATTGACCATTATTCACTACGATATTTTATGTACTATCCACGACTCAAATACTGTTTAAGTACAGTAGATATTCATTAATCCATTAAAAAATTAACAGTCACTCATTAAAAATTATTATCAATTTACTGCTCTCATGACGACCTCCTCAAAAGCAACGACAAAGCCCTTCGGGTGGCTAAATTTTGGGAGCGAAATATATAGAAAAATAGAAGACTGGTGATCATGGACACGGAAAAAAAAATCAATTTACCATATCAATGTATCAATCACCTTCGATTGACATTAAGGCTAGGCGTACACTGATTAGTTAAGACAAGACAAGATGAGATTAGTCACGTTTAGTCACAGTAATTCACATAGATGCTTATGAAGCAGCACACACCGATGCAATGACTAATTGGTGTGTGTTGCTTCATAAGCAACTATGTGAAGTACTGTGACTAAACGTGACTAATCTCGTCTTGTCTAGTCTTGACTAACCGGTGTACGCCTAGCCTGACACAATGTGCATATAAATGAGGAAATCGTGTTCAATTATAATGATTATTATAATACTGGAATGAATATGCATTTGTTATTTTTTATTATTTGAAATGTGTATTTGCTTAAAATTCTTGTTGTGATAATTATAAGAGTTTGGCAGAAATGAATAAATCAAGGATCAGATTGCAGTCAATTTATTCATTTTTGTTTTAGGGGTGAAGCCCACATGAGCTCTAGGCTTGTGCGTGGATAATAGGTGATTATAAGAGGTGGAGGGGTGATGTTGAGAGATGAAGACTGCTTTGAAAGTAGATGGGACCGACGACTTGATAAAAATTATTGAATAATAACGATTGAATGAAAATTAGCTCATTCTTTTACTTTGAGACAGAAAAACAATATTGCAAAGCTCACATCATTTTATTGTGATTCATCATATCGTAATACACATTCTCAGTTAACCCAAACATTTTTTTGCAACATTGTTTCAGCAATTTAACGACCCTGTGTGAAAGCTCTCATTAGTACATACGCTTTTTTATATAAGTGCAGTCTGGAAATTTGCAATGGCTGTGTGAATGGCCTCATCAGTACCTATGCGTTTTAAACGAGTTCAGTAGCGCAATTCGAGTTGTTCTGTGTGTAAGGTCTAATCAGTACATACGCTTTTAAAAAGGGTACATTACTGTTGTTGTGTGTGAATGGCCTCATCAGTTTATTCACGTTTCAACCAACAGTCAGCACAATTCATTAGCCGCCAGCTACTAATTCAACCTAAATACGTTTTTCCAATTAATCAGCTGTCAAAAATACATTAGATATGCGTTAATGTACAACACTCCTATAATTCTATAATGCTAATGCGTGTTAATGCATGCTGGGGATTATAATGGCATGTTGTTGAAATTTCAGTTCGGGGGCTCATTAGGGAAGTAAAGTATAGGAATACAAATTGGTGGGTGTGAATTTCTATGCTATGTATAGCTGGTTCATTTCGCTGAGGCACTACTCACACCTGGAAACTGAAATCGTACGATCAGAGTTGCCGAGTTTCGGAAAGACCGGATCCGGGAGACTTCAGTTGCTTGTCATGCTCACACTTCCGCGACTCTAGTTGTCAGTTGCCGATCGACTGCTATCACATTATTTTCAATAAGTAAATATTTTGACAGTTTTATAACTAAGAATATTGCAATGATCTGTATCGAACATTTTCTGTATTAGAATTAGAAAGTTCTTCATAATGGATTTATATTACTTATGAGGTGATTTTGGAGCATTTCAAGGATCTGTATCGAACATTTTCTGTATTAGAATTAGAAAGTTCTTCATAATGGATTTATATCACTTATGAGGTGATTTTGGAGCATTTCAAGGATCTGTATCGAACATTGTCGGTATTAGAATTAGAAAGTTCTTCATAATGGATTTATATCACTTATGAGGTGATTTTGGAGCATTTCAAGGATCTGTATCGAACATTGTCTGTATTAGAATTAGAAAGTTCTTCATAATGGATTTATATCACTTATGAGCATTTTGAAGCATTTGAAGATGCTGAAAACTAGTTTGATGTTCAAGATACTACTCGTTATCACCAATCAATAATCATGGGAATTTGGTAAAATTTAAAAAGTGTTTGCTGCATTTCCATATCTACAACTATGCTGTGACTGTAAGCCTATATAATGTGTCGGAAATATATATAGTACTTAAGAATTATTATAAAAAAACTCTCATAATTTTGTGACCTCCCGATCTCAGCATGGAGTTTTGTTCTAACATTCTTGGTTATTCCATAATTTACATTCAGGTCTTTTCTAAAAAAAAAATTTAGATTAGTGTTTCTTATCAAAATGACTTTTCACATTCCTTCTAATCTTGCCTCATTCTGTATAAATCAATGGTGGTAGGAATTCTACAATGGTGATTATCTATGGGATCAATCACATCATACATAGTACCATATAAAAATATTCCCTACCTCATTTTTAATCAATTAATAATCATCATCACCACTATCTTATGCAACACGTTTCTGAATACGTAACTTCTCTCGGCTCTCTTGATATCAAATAATAATCTAAATGCCGCCATAACCGTAGTCAAATGCAATGAACTATTGCAAGCAATTAGAGTCTGAATTTCACTTTTCGCAGTTCAATTACACTTCTGGATCATTATACGGCAGGCAAGCAGGCTTCAGGTGAAATAAAACTCATAATTCATCCTACAGAAGGCTACCTTCCAAGTACAGATATATAGACCTGAGCTATCCGATGAATAGGCACATCCTATATAAAGTTAAAATATAGAACATGAAGATTATGCGTTATACGCTACTTCATACAGTTATATGGAACTTGACAGTTTGAGCGATATACAATTATACATACCGTTTCAATATATGATTTCTATAGCAGGTTAAATTCTATAAATATAGTTATACAATGAGTGATAGGTTCCCGTAATCGTTTCAATACGGAACAGTTAAATAATTGTATGTAATAAAATTTGCCTGAAGGCTTTTTAAAACAATTCAAAGGTTACGGACATACAGAATCAAATGAAATATATCTCATTTCACTATTATTTCATTTCTTTTCGTCTTTATTCCATAACAATGTTTTGCTATGACTGTTTTTTTTTTCAATTTCGCTACTTCTATTTTTCTAGTCCTTTTCTTATGCTTATCTCTTAATTCTTCTTCTTCGTCGTTTTCTTATTTTTCTTTTTCTTCTTCTACTCCTTTTCTTCTACTTTTCTTCTTCTTCTTCTTCTTCTTCTTCTTCTTCTTCTTCTTCTTCTTCTTCTTCTTCTTCTACTTCTTCTTCTTCTTCTTCTACTTTTCTTCTTCTTCTTCTTCTTCTTCTTCTTCTTATTCTTCTTCTTCTCCTCCATATTGCTTTTCTCTACCCTTCTAAGAGGATAGATCTTTTGTTCTCTTCTGTCTCCTTTCGCCTTGTCTTTCCACCTCTTCTTCTATCTTCTTTCTCTTCTCTCTGTTCTTCCATTCCTCCTATCCTCCTCATTATCTTCTATCTCTCTTTGTTGCTTCCTTCTCATATCTTCATTCTCTTTTCACATAGTTTTTCTATTCTCTCTTCATTCTATCTATATGTTACTTCTCTTTCCTTCCTATTCCTCTTGCGTTCTGTCTCATCTTCTGTTTTTATTAGTAAATATTTTCAAAAGTGATTTGGATAGACCAACATTCATCATTTCATGATGCTCAAAGCTGGATTAATTATTGACTCAATGTACCAATTCAAAACTTTATTAGTTGGCTATGCTGGAAACAATTTAATTCTATTGTCTTGTTTTTATTACAGTTATTATTCGTGGTAATTGTTCACATTAGTTGTAATTATCCTCTAATGAAGAGTGCTGTAAACTTCAAATATTGTAATTATGTCAATTTAGTTCGAATATTTAATGAATTTGCAATTTCATGGCAATAAAGTACTAATTTGACAATAATTGTCAAGAATAAAATTGAAAGAGAATTATTATATTATGATATCAAGATTCAGAACTGGGCTGTCCATAATCGCTGAGGAGCAAGCTTTCCAGCAGCTGCATAAATAAACCAGTACTCCGACTTTTACAAATTCGAAAAAAATATATACCATAATATTGTACTATTTTTGTACCTTTTTTCCTGCTAAGCCATATACTATTAATATTGTACTATTTTTTTAGCTGCTCTTTGCAGCTAGACCTCGTCTATTCAAGGCACTAGCTTTTAAGATCTCGTATTTTGAATAATAAAAAGGTTTGTTGAATATATACTACCATAGTATCATTCATACAGAAATTCAAACTAAACCACACACAAAGATGATCTGAATTAATTTAAATAATAGCTGAGTGGCAGACTTTCTCCTCTATACAGTAGCTATGGAACCACAAAACTTAGAGAGACTTCATAACAGACTGAACAAGAAGTTCTCAGCGGGTATTAGCCCTGTTATGTCCTGTTATTCCACCATTCATTATGATTAGTGCACCAGGAAATTGAACGAACATGTGGTAGACTAGCTGTCAGCACAAGAAGAAGGTGAAGAAAGAGAAAAAGGAGAAGAAGGTGAAGAAGGAGGAGAAGAAGGTGAAGAAGGAGGAGAAGAAGGAGAAGAAGAAGTTGGAGAAGAAGGAGGAGAAGAAGAAAAACAAGAAGGACAAGACGAAGAACAATAGCAATAAGGGAAAGAAGAAGAAGAAGAAGAAGAAGAAGAAGAAGAAGAAGAAGAAGATGAGAAGAAGAGGAGGAGGAAGAAGATGATGAAGGATAAGAAGGAGAAGAAGAAGAAGAAGAAGAAGAAGAAGAAGAAGAGGAAGAGGAAGATATAAGAGGAAGAGGAAAATATAAGAGGAAGAGGAAAATAGAAGGAGGAGGAAGAAGAAGAAGCAGAAGAAGAAGAAGAAGAAGAAGAAGAAGAAGAAGAAGAAGAAGAAGAAGAAGTAGAAGGAGGAGGAGGAGGAGAAGAAGAAGAAGAAAGAGAAGAAGAAGAAGAAGAAGGAGGAGAAGATGAAGAACAATAACAAGAAGGAGAAGAACAAGAAGAACAAGAACAAAACAGCAAAGAAGAAGAGAGAAGAAGAGGAGAAGTCAGCACACATTAGAATCAAAACTCGCCTGATTTACACTCTACCAAAGTTTGGCCAAGACATTTCTAATTGTAATTTGTAGTTGTTGACTGCAGATAATTTCAACTATCAACACCACCGGGTGTTGGCACAATGTATGTTAAAGTTGTGGTACGCCCTGCCCTCTATGGGGGATCGTGAGAATTAGAGTGTGCATGATTTTTGGCACTGGAAGTTATTGCAATGCGCTTCTTGATTTGGATTTAAAGTTATTCTGCAACGATATCATACATCTGAACTTCAAATTTAGTGTTATTGATTGTTATATAGGAGAGCTGTAATTCGAATTCTTTCACAGCTGAATTATTCATTCAAGCTTGTAGCACCGATGAAGCTACAGCAGTTTCATCGATCAATAACCTATTTGCGAAATAAATACAATAAAACTTGAAACTTGTGTGCCAATTTCTTTAAGTTGTTTTTTTTTCAAACGTTCTTCATGTTGCATTAATATTAATGACCATGTATTTGCAAATCATTTGCAATTAAATTAAAACAAGCTAGCAGTCACTGAAGTGTTGACGAGTCAGCATTCTTTAGATAGCTGTAATGATTACCATGCAGCTTCAACGAGGGTTTGTTTGTTATGGAGAATTCATGACTGAGAATTGGCAAATTGATTTAGCTGCTACGAGAATATTAGCTGCTAGTAAATATCATGAAACCATTCTGTTGGTACATGTTGCTTTGAAGCCAGTGTTATTCACATTCCAAATAATATAATGTTACCATCAGAGGGTGTAGAAGAAGTATACTTTTTGATTCTATTCTCTCTATTTACCATCTACTTCAACTGTTTTAGAACATTCCGGGATCAAAAACCATCGAAATAATTTCTCCAACAAACAATCAATAATTCAATTTTCATTGTCTTTCATAAAATATACTCCTCGAATCTCTCAAAACCCAAAATAATGTGTAGGAACAGACGTTGCTTGGTTAATTCATAGCCTAAACCCAGTAAATCACAAATCGATACCATAGAGAAGTTTACTTTCTAGTAGATTATTTATTCAAGGAACGGGGAACCGGTGTGCCGGTTCAGAATCAAGAAAAAGTATAAAAGAAATTAATACTTTCCATCAGTAGAAGATCTCATTAAAAATATCATTTCTTTATTTCAACTCCCAACCAATTCTAATAACATGTCTTGCATTCACATTGAATCAGTTGAGATGCTCCCACCCAATACAAGTCAATTAAGTTCTACCATCATATTCAAATAAGCATGTTCTAACATTAGATATTCATTGAACATAACGATTTATTCCTGACACCACTATTGATTAATTATCTTTGGGACCTACATTATCAAGATAACTTTATGACAAGATGTAGTAACAAACTATTTCTTACATCTATATCTTACCCTTACCAGTAACACTCCATAGAACAAGAGGAGAGGAGAAGAAGGAGGTGAGAAGAGAAGAAGAAGAAGAAGAAGAAGAAGAAGGAGGAGGAGAAAGGACAAGAAGAAGAAGAAGAGAAGAAAAAGTAGAGGAAGAAGGAGGCGAAGAAGAAGAAAAAGGAGCAGAAGAAGTTGAAGTAGAAGAAGTAGAAAAAGAAGAAGAAGAAGAAGAAGGAGAACAAGAAGGTGGAGAAGAAGGAGGAGAAGGAGAAAAAGAAGGACGAGGAGGAGGAGGAGAAGAAGAAGAAAAAGAAGAAGGAGAACTAGGAGAAGAAAGCAGAGGATGAAGAAGAAGTAGTGGAACTAGGAGAAGGAAGAAGAAGAAGAAGGAGAACAAGAACAAAAAGAGAAGAAGAAGAAGAAAAGGAGGACAAGAAGAAGAAGAAGAAGAAGAAGAAGAAGAAGAAGAAGAAGAAAAAGAAGCAGAAAAAGAAAAAGAAGAAGGAGGAGAAGAAGGCAAAAGTGGTGAAATAGTAGAAAGAGGTTAGAGAGGAGAAGAAGGAGAGGGAAGAGAAGGAGAGAAGGAGGAACAGGAGAAGATTGAGATGTAGGGAAAGGAAGAAAATAAGAAGTAGAAGAGGAAGAAAAAGAAAGAGTTGAAAGAAGAAACTAGTATCTTTCCAGTAAAAAGAGATCAACACTATTATGTAAAGAATCCACTCCATAAAAATGCATCCTATAATTTAATTCTCTTTGAAGTCCTACCTACAAGGTTGACTACACTGCATTATCTCAACCTGACATCAGATGTACATCTCCAGTTAAGCTACTAATCGAACACCTAAAATCTGATATTTAGGAGGAGCTTCTAAGTGTCAGTTAATAATAGGGTACATAACATTACGTTAAGATACCTCATGTAATTGATTCTTTATTACATCGTGTAACAGGCAACAATTAGAGGTCATTACCAATTATTTGGTAACAGGAACACAGGAGTAGTAGTAGTAGTAGTACGAAGAAGAAGAAGAAGAAGAAGAAGAAGAAGAAGAAGAAGAAGAAGAAGAAGAAGAAGAAGAAGAAGAAGAAGAAGAAGAAGAAGAAGAAGAAGAAGAAGAGGAAGAGGAAGAGGAAGGAAGAGGAAGAGGAAGAAGAAGAAGAAGAAGAAGAGGAGGAACAGGAAGAGGAAGAAGAAGAAGAAGAGGAAGAGGAACAGGAAGAGGAAGAAGAAGAAGAGGAAGAAGAAGAAGAAGAAGAAGAAGAAGGAAGAAGAAGAAGAAGAAGAAGAAGAAGAAGAAGAACAGGAAGAGGAACAGGAATAAGAAGAAGAAGAGGAAGAGGAAGAGGAAGAGGAAGAAGAAGAGGAAGAACAAGAAGAAGAAGAAGAAGAAGAAGAAGAAGAAGAAGAAGAAGAAGAAGAAGAAGAAGAAGAAGAAGAAGAAGAAGAAGAAGAAGAAGAAGAAGAGGAAGAAGAATACAAAAAAAGGAGGAAGAAGAAATTTGTAGTAAGAAAAGAACTCCAGAAAGTTAGAACATCTAAAATAGGCGTTAGCTATAATCAATTTATTATTGCCCAAACTTTCCAAACCTACTGAACGCTGTTAATAGCCATGAATTACATACTATAATCAATTACCTCAAGTTTTTCATCCCGGTAGGCCCACTTATTACTAGAGGCATGTACAAAAATCACCTAGTTGAAGCCTACTAGTCTATGTTCTAGGAATGTATTATTATGCCACAATCAATTACTTAAAATTTCAGCCTACTAATACATGTACATAGGCTATCACATGCCATAATCAATTATATCAAGACTTTAGCTACAACAGGCGTGAGGTACAGGCGTAATCAATTGTTTTGAGGCATAATCGACTCATTTATTATTTTTGAGTTGAAAATAGTTGAGAGGTGATGCTGGATGACGAAAATAGGTGTTCGACTTTCAAGATCGATAGTTTCTAATAGTTTTTACATGGTTTATTGGTGGTAATTCAAGGTGCCGGATGATAGAATCAATTTAAAATCAGTTGGAAGGTGTTGCAGGATCTGAAGAATGTATGTATTCTGTGTAAGAGATTGATAGTTTTTGATGGTTTATTATCGTTAATTTATGGTTGTGGATAGTGTACCACACACAAGAAACGTATTGCGTCACAAGATTTGAAAAATGTTTAGGCTAGGATAGTCATAGAATTAGGATCGTCTTTGGTTTTACGGTTTTTAGGCTTCACTTCTATAGAGAATACTAGTTGTAGGCATTCATTTGTTAAGATTTTTAACATTTCATCCATTTTCAAGTCTCAGAATTTCCAAAAAAAATCCAAAATATAGATACAATACAATGTGTTAATATGCAGTAGTAATAACAGTAAAATACAAATATTATAATTATGTGATATTTATTGTCACATAATTATCTGATTTAGATGGAAGAGGAATGCATACCACATAATATATACCATAGGCTCTAGTATCTACCGTTACCTATATTTGCAAAACCATCTGTACATGTGGATAGATATATTATAGTTGATGAATTATGAATCTGTATTACATTGCGAGCAAATAAATAGTTTGAGCAGCAGGTTCAATGGAATAATAAATAATTTGAAAGGCGAGGAAGTTTTAAAAATACTACAAGAGTATTACAAGTATATATTACTATGTATAGCTTTTTATGGTCTAGGCACGAGCTTTGACTTTCTCTTGAATGTAATAATTAAAGCGAGATGCGCTCTTAGGAGAGAAAGGGAGATGGTGAGAATGAGAGCAAGAGAGAGAGAGAGTGAGAGAGAGTGAGGTGAAGGAAGAGGGAGGGAAAGAGTAATGAACAAGAGAAGAAGTTGAGAAAAGGATGGTATACAGAAAGCAATAAAATAGAGACTAAAAAGAAAGTATGATTTGTATGAGTAGTTGTTTGATTGAATGGTTTAGCAGGTGTGGTAGTGATAATAAAGAATATTATTATGAAAGTGACACTTGCTGACTTGGAAAATGTTAATTTATTATCGTTGTTAGATGAAGGAGAACGGAAGGAAAAGAAGAACAAGAACAAGAAGAAAGGGAGAAAAAATGAAGAAGACAGAAGAATGAAGAGGAAAAGAAAATTGAGAAGTAGAAGAAGAAGGAAGAGGGAGATAAAAAGAAGGAAGAGAAGAAAAAAAAGAAGAAGACGAAGAAGGAGAAGAACAGAAGAACACGAAGGAGAAGAAGGAGGAGGATAAGGAGAAGAAGAAGGAGGAGGAGGAGGAGGAGGCGGAGGAGGAGGAGGAGGAGAAGGATGTGGAGGAGGAGAAGGAGGAGGAGAAGAAGAAGAATAAGACGAAGAAAAATAGAAGAAGAAGAAGAAGAAGAAGAAGAAGAAGAAGAAAAGAAGAAGAAAAAGAAGAAGAGGAAGAAGATAAGAAGGAGAAGAAAATAGTCGTAGAAGAGAAAGGAAGTGACTGGGATAAAGATGAAGATAAAAATTAAGACTGGAGAATGTGCTGTACCTATTGGAGAGGAGAGAATATAGCTCTTCCGTTCTTATAAAAATAATGATTACCTTTATAACCTTCTATCAAAATCGTTATTTAATTAACAATAAATCAATCCAATATATATTATCAAGTTCTAGAATTATCATTATTATGATATAGTTATTCAATTATCAAATTCCTTCTCGACAGGCCTAAGATTGGAGGAAATTGATACTCTGATCCAATTGATCTAAACATACTTTTTCAAAAAAATTTCTGGACGACAGTATGCAGAGATGTAAGCTCGGACAGTAAGCTTGACCGTAAAAAATTAATGTTATCATACAATAGTTTTCTTTAGAGTAGCTCAATCAGAACAATAAGCTGATAGATTTATGACAAAATCATGGATAAAAACCATTTCGAATCTTGCTCGGAGTAACAAGTATTTTGAAAGTTTCACAAGTCTTGAAACATATCAAATCGAATAAGTTTTATAATATTGGACCACCTACCTTGAATACAAAGATTACTTCAAAATTACATAATTTCTGGAAATGTTTGACACATAATAATTAATGTCGAATGTCAAGAAAATGCCACCAGTTCTTCTAAATTATAAATATAACAGTGTTGCTTCACACGTATAATTCATTTACGTATCACTCAATTCAATAAAGATCGGATCAATACCTGTATTACGTGGATAAAAACCTATGAGACTAGTGGATCAGATCAACTAATCAACATTTTTTAACTCATCGCTGAAATTAGCGATCACTGGGCCATTGGAGCATTAAAGTCGCTCAAGGATCTTAACTTTCAACGAAATGTAAAGAAGAAAAAAACTGACTTGAAATAACACGCATCACTGGTAGAATTAGGTGCTCACTGACCTGATCTTTTTTAGAGAGACGAAAGAACTACGCCATAATTGGCTGATTACCTTAATCATCAGTTAAAATTAACGGGAGAAAGCTGGCGATTGTGAATTTGATGAAGCGTTAAAGCTGCTATGCATCAATACAGTGTTGGTTGCGTCTCGTGTTTTCTCCAAAAAAACGAGAACTTATAGCAGGATCCATTTAACTTGTCATAAAACATATGATCGACGAGCATATTATATGATCACAATACTTAACCTACAAATGCTGAATTTTGCAGATTATTGAAAAGGTCTTGTTAAAAGTTATTCTTTGAAAGGTCTTCTTTAAAAAGGTATTTTAAAGACTTTTTAAAGGTCTTTGAGACTTTCAAGCCTTTTGATTATTGTGTCGAAATCACTGTTTAATTATTACTGGATCAGCTGATTTATAACAAGTTAATTGGATCCTGCTATACAAGATTTTTGCCGTTAGAAAACTGAATGCAGGACCACAATATGAAAAGAGATTTAATATTTTTGATCCAATTCACTTGCACTTGCTTCTCCTTCTTCATCTTCTTCGTCTTCTTCTTCTTCTTCTTCTTCTTCTTCTTCTTCTTCTTCTTCTTCTTCTTCTTCTTCTTCGTCTTCTTCTTCTTTTTTAACTCCTCCTCCTTTTCTTAATGAGGTAATAAACAGGAAGTTTAGTGTTTGGGTGTCGAGTATCATCCAGAAGTGTACTTTTTTATCTCTCATACTCTTCTAACTGCTCTTCCTCTCTCTCTCTCTCTTCCCCTCACATTCACTACTCTCTTCCTCTTCCTTTTTCTCACATTTTGTCCCGTTGCTCCTTCTTTATGAATTAGATATGAGAATTTTATTTTAAAATTGATCGCAAAAAATTTTAAAAATCGATCGCAAAAACGTAACTAGAGTAAAAACCTCACTACAATTGTATTGTATTGTATTGTAATTCACTATTTATGCGCAATTCCCATTCGTCGTTTTGTGCTTCGAGATTCTCATTTCCTCAATTACTTCTTTACAAAATCTTCATCTTTCTCTTTCTGACTCTGTCATCCCACTCTCAATGCTTATATTTTTATCCTGTTTTTAATCTTCTCGAAATTTGAATTTTGAAAATAAATCGTTCGCCATGCAATCGTATCTCACGTAGGTCTATATAGCTATTTCATCATAATCATTTCCATGCAATATCTACCATTCAGACTTTCAAGATTCTTTATTAGGTTCTATTGAGTTCATTACAAGGCAATATTATTTTTCTCGCTTACAATAAATGAGAAAAGTAGAGCTTTATTTCACTGAGTCACATCTACAATAAAGAGTTGAATAGTTTCTCTATACAACACATATTTCTCCCTGTTTTCTATTTTATAGTTTTAATTAAGTGAAGGAGAGTATCAGGTTACTTGAGAATTCAGTAGAGGGAGGAGTTCTCAGTGCAGATATTTAGTTCTATTCAGATATAAGTTTCAATATGACTTTATTAAACATAACTGTATATTGCACAAACTCATTAAAGAGTGAGAAATATTACAGCTATCATTTAACTCTTTTCGCGTCACTGATATTATACCTGTATATACCAAGGAGTCACATGTACATAATACATAATAATTATATATGTATTCCTATTGTGAGTTACCAAGAAATAATGTAAACTAGATTAACACTCAATAAAAATATATTTCTATAGATATTCATTAATATAATATATATAAATATGACTCACCAAGATGCAAGCACGAAACGGTGGTCTTCATAAGATCACTCACTGTTATCCATTAGTTATGCTAGGATGAATAATAGACAGGTTTGGTTATGCTCTACTTCTTATAAAATGATAGCATTTCAGCCAGCCTGTGGTAGATTTGGTCAATAGGCTTTTATCCAGCAATTTTATGTAATTAGATTGAGGTGAATATTGTAGTAATAGCTGTGAGATTGATCTCTTGTATGCTTCTGGTTTTTATCATACTTCAAGTATCTGAACAATTTTATAGTTCTTATGAGCTTCAAACGTGAATAGTATGAGCAATATTGAGCATGGAATGGAGCATTGTAGGAATTGAATATTTATTACTGTAATAAGTGTATCCAGTATTAAGTTGGTAAGAGATTCAGCAAAGTATTCTCTATCACTGCCATCTTGATCACTTAGTGTGTTTTTATATGAAATGTGTTTTGTGTGTAAATTGACGCCATCGATCCCGCAAGTGTAGGTAATGGATGAAGAAGAAGGTATTAAGAATAATATAAATAATTATAATTTCTAAATAATGAAAAAAATTATAGACGGGCATTCATCAGTTCACATTTCTTTTTTTTTCTCTTTTTTTTTGGGGGAGGGTCAACTTAGCATGGAATTAATGATAAAAGCAAATAACAATTTCTAAAGTGTGTTTTATTGTTAACTCAATTTTTAAAATACCGTACTTCATTTTCTCACTCGTTATTTGCATTCTATGTAAGTTTCATGTGCATTCAAAGTGTAAAAAGTTTCCTTTCAATATATTATATTGCCCCATCAACAAACAGAACAAGAAAAAATTAACTAGACGTTGAAGGATAACAAAAATTAGTACTAATTAAAAAATTGATGTTGGTTGGGGTGATAATTCTGTTATGATAATGATTGATTATTCCATTTATTTTATTCATTTATATTTGATTTTGTTCATCATTACCACATTATATGAATAACCATCCATGAATCCATCATTAAAGTTTGCTACGTTTCATTAGACATCGAAGACAAACCTATTTTTTGAAATAGAACTACAACATTAAAATGATTATTGATTCAAATTTATAATGATTAAAATATTGTCTTTGGTTTCATGTTTTGCTAATAATGTTTCTGTTTCTTTCCAGGTGAGATTGGATACTGTACTTTCAGTCTGTAAGAGTAAGTCCAAATAATATTTTGCATTTAAATCCTGAATACATACTATCCTGTAATTGATCTATGGTATCAACTTATTCCAATAATAATGATGAAAACTGAAGTTTTCTTGTTCAATTTCGCTAGTAATAATTTACAATAAGCTTTCAACCTGTTCTTGAAAACAATCTTCGAGTAATCATCAATTTTCTTGAAAAAAGTAATATCGTAGTAAGAGTAAGTAATAGTAAATACCTTAGTTGAGAAAATAGCTGATTTCCATACACAGACACATTCCTGTTATATTTGTTGAACTCTACTATCAATGAAGAAAGTCATGATAGGTTCCTTTGAATACAGAGAAACTGTACAATTGAAACTCAATTTCCATAAGAAGAAACTCTTCAGTAACACCACAACATCAACAATCATATTATAAAACTTCATAAGGCTTCCTTATCAATCATTAATATCACTGTAACAATAATGAAATTTGATTGTATTTGGTTAAAAGGAAATGAATTTTATAAGTATTGCGTGGTTAATTTGAATATAAACCACTATCAAGGAGAGAGAATTCAATTTTTTTATAGAAAATTGGAATCGCAGAAGCTGCTGACCTAGAGCAAGAAATTCAATTTTACTACCGCTGTAAAATTACTAACGGACACTATTATGAGATACTACCTTTTCAGAAAATTACAATCCTTGTTCCTCTTATTATTTCGCCTATTCGCGACCTTTGTTTTCAATCGCTACTTTCATAAAATAAAAGTTATAGAATTTTTAGAAATTTTTCTTAAATCTCATCACTTCTAATAGTTCAATATGAACGGTGCTCAATATTCTTCATTCCATGGTGTTTAACTCGGTATAAGATAGAAGAATATAATAATGGGTGATTTTTTTGAGGTTAGGATTTTCATGCATTAGTATTTGCTCAGATTTTTTTGAGGTTATGATTTTCATGCATTAGTATTTGCTCAGTATGCTTTGACATTTCATCATGAATAGACTTACTAACGAGCAACGCTTGCAAATCATTGAATTTTATTACCAAAATCAGTGTTCGGTTCGAAATGTGTTTCGCGCTTTACGCCCGATTTATGGTCTACATAATCGACCAAGTGAGCAAACAATTAATGCGATTGTGACCAAGTTTCGCAGTCAGTTTACTTTATTGGACATCAAACCAACCACATGCGTACAGTGCGTACAGAAGAGAATATTGCGTCTGTTTCTGAGAGTGTTGCTGAAGACCGTGAAATGTCGATTTGTCGCCGTTCGCAGCAATTGGGTTTGTGTTATTCGACCACATGGAAGATTTTACGCAAAGATCTTGGTGTAAAACCGTATAAAATACAGCTCCTGCAAGAACTGAAGCCGAACGATCTGCCACAACGTCGAATTTTCAGTGAATGGGCCCTAGAAAAGTTGGCAGAAAATCCGCTTTTTTATCGACAAATTTTGTTCAGCGATGAGGCTCATTTCTGGTTGAATGGCTACGTAAATAAGCAAAATTGCCGCATTTGGAGTGAAGAGCAGCCAGAAGCCGTTCAAGAACTGCCCATGCATCCCGAAAAATGCACTGTTTGGTGTGGTTTGTACGCTGGTGGAATCATTGGACCGTATTTTTTCAAAGATGCTGTTGGACGCAACGTTACAGTGAATGGCGATCGCTATCGTTCGATGCTAACAAACTTTTTGTTGCCAAAAATGGAAGAACTGAACTTGGTTGACATGTGGTTTCAACAAGATGGCGCTACATGCCACACAGCACGCGATTCTATGGCCATTTTGAGGGAAAACTTCGGAGAACAATTCATTTCAAGAAATGGACCGGTAAGTTGGCCACCAAGATCATGCGATTTGACGCCTTTAGACTATTTTTTGTGAGGCTACGTCAAGTCTAAAGTCTACAGAAATAAGCCAGTAACTATTCCAGCTTTGGAAGACAACATTTCCGAAGAAATTCGGGCTATTCCGGCCGAAATGCTCGAAAAAGTTGCCCAAAATTGGACTTTCCGAATGGACCACCTAAGACGCAGCCGCGGTCAACATTTAAATGAAATTATCTTCAAAAAGTAAATGTCATGTACCAATCTAACGTTTCAAATAAAGAACCGATGAGATTTTGCAAATTTTATGCGTTTTATTGTTCAAAAAAGTTCTCAAGCTCTTAAAAAATCACCCGTTATAACTTAGTGAGAAAACTTAGAAGTGCATAGTGATAAATTTAGTAATAGAAACTCACATAATTATAGTTCATAGCAATACTTTCATGTTCTGGTACAATTATTACTGAAAATTGTTTCAATTATCGGTTATACTGTACAAGTCACTTTTCATCACAGTAAATTCATGGAAGTGAATATTATTTATTGTTTGGCCTTCACCTGTATTTTGCTTGAGTTCATTGTTTTTCATTATCGATTCTAACTGTGAATTAGGGTGGATCGAAAAAAATCAAATTGCGATTTCGGAGTTCTAATAGTGCGGAAAAGTTGCGATTGGTAAATACAAGTAAAACAAAAAAAAATTCATTCAAATCGGAGGTCATCTTCCGATCGCGCAAATGACCCAAAGTTTCATAAAATAGTGAAAAAATACGATTTTTTCCAAAAATCATATAATTTTTATTTTGGTATTTTTTCGGTTGCTATAGCAATTTTTCTCTACTTTAGGCTTAAAAATATGCTCACAAAAATAATTAGTCCTCTAGAAGTATGTTTTCCGATCGCGCAAACACATGAAAGTTTATAGAAAATCACCATTTTTTGGCAATGAGATGCACTTGAAAAAAATGTGTGTGACAGGCGTAAAGGGTTGACTTTTGTATCAGTTGTGCAATTCTTAGCTTGTCAAATGTATGTTTAAAATCATTATTATCTAAACAACTCACCACGTGGGAAATTATTAGAATTATACAGTATAATCATTGTGGAATTTGTGGAATCATAGGGAATTACGTTGAAAACCAGGCCCTGTTCCTCCACAGACTCTGCAACTCTTCACTCTGCACTCTGTTCCTTCATTATTTATTTCTTTTGCAGAGATAAAGTGCAGAGTTCAATTAAGAGTTTCTAATAAAAATTCAGAAGAGTTTATAAGGAAAGGTTAAACTAGCTTTTGTGTTACGAGAGATTTTGGATTCGAGCAGGCGTTCAGGTTAAATCGAACACAATCTGAATTTGTTTTGTCCATTGTTAGTTTTTACTCAAATCATCATCATCATGAAAACTTGCTTGATGATGATGATTTTATAGCAACTAAACATTAATAATGGGTTATCAACGTATAGCCGTGTGATTAGCCTAATATTTTCAAATTAATGTGTGAGGTTCAAATAAAATCTGCAACTCTGCAAATCATAGCTTTCATTTGAAGAGTTCCTAAAATATTGGTCGAACAGGTTCACTCTGCACTCTTCAGAAAGAGTGAAGAGTTCAGAGTGAAGAGTTGCAGAGTCTATTGAAGGTTGTGATGGTACTGTGACAAATACAGGGTTAAAGAGTGGCGTAATTAACTACGGGTCTAAAATCATTCAGTGGATCAATTGGTCAAAAATTATATTGTTGCGACAAACTTCCAGTTATTAATTCAACCCAAAGATTGTGATAGATTGAATCTATCTGATGCTCTGAAGGAGTTGATAAAATTCGTTTTTCCTCCAACTACTATCTAAAGTCGCACTTTAATCCCTGGAATCGAATACTAAAGTATCACTTTTCAGCACTTTTAATACCTATTACATGCCAGTTGGGTACGAGATAAAGTATAGTAAACAGATGGACCAGTTCATGTGTACAGAATAATTGAAACAACTCGGTGTTGTCTGAAAATTTGAAGGCGACAGTGAATCCAGTGATAGAGAGATAATTATGCGTTTATTGCTCACCCCGAGAATAACTTAATTTCAATTATATTTGATAAGAGGGAGCATATACGACGATTGGGCTTCAGAAAAGTCTTAGAAGCAAGATAGGGGGCACGAACAATGGGTAAAACAGTTAGAAAACTCATCACACCCACTTTTTAAACTTCAAAGCATCTGGATATGAACAATTTCAGTAAGATGAATCAACAACATAACCTCTGGACTATTTATCAAAATTTGAGAAGAAGCAGTTTTCGACAAATGTCTGTTGATTCTTACCACATTGTAATGTATCTTGCCAATAAATGAATAAATTGATTGATTGGACCAAAACAAACGATTCCTCTCCTCCTCTCCTTCGTGATGTACCTGATGACGAAATCTCAAACTTCATCCATAGTGGTGATGACCCTGATTAAGATATGAGAAGAAGATTTCCATGTCATACACAAGCCTGACAAGCCGTTGAAAGGTGTGTGAAGCTCATCACTAATAAATCTGCGTGTGTGGGTCTCAGCCAAGAGATGGCTACATCAGAGCCACAATTTAGGTAAAACTACAGGATCCATGTAATAAATTCAAAGTGCAAATTATGTAAATACTAAATTTTATGTAAATAAAATGTGTAAATAATGTTAACAAAATGTATCAAAATGATGTAAATAAGTCTCGCGCTCAATGGTTAGATGGATGAGAAGGGTGTGGGTTGAGCTTGAAGTGGAGCCACCTCCACGTGGTGAGTTCTGGGTTGTTTAGATAATAATTATTGTAGACATGGATGATGATTATTATCCATACAAGCTAAGAGCTGCACAACTGGTACAAAAGTCAACCCTTTACGCCTGTCACACACATTTTTTTCAAGTGCATCTCATTGCCAAAAAATGGTGATTTTCTATAAACTTTCATGTGTTTGCGCGATCGGAAAACATACTTCTAGAGGACTAATTATTTTTGTGAACATATTTTTAAGCCTAAAGTAGAGAAAAATTGCTATAGCAATCGAAAAAATACCAAAATAAAAATTATATGATTTTTGGAAAAAATCGTATTTTTTCACTATTTTATGAAACTTTGGGTCATTTGCGCGATCGGAAGATGACCTCCGATTTGAATGAATTTTTTTTTGTTTTACTTGTATTTACCAATCGCAACTTTTCCGCACTATTAGAACTCCGAAATCGCAATTTGATTTTTTTCGATCCACCCTACTGTGAATTTTATAGTTCTGAGTACTTCTCTCATTATTTCTTCTATTCAGTTTAATTTCAATAAAGTGACTCTTTTCATAGTTCGGGTAACACCTTTTTTCTTTCTGTAAGAGTTGTACTTTAGTAAGCGGATTCTCCAAGTGGCCTTCACTTGCTACATTTTTCTCGGACATCTATTGCATCTACTCAACTTACTTCTTCTTTTACTACATCATTTACTTTTCAAAAATACGAGATTGTATTTATTTGTAGTGACTATTCGTAGAGCCTTCAACTCACATTACAAATCTTAATGCAATTACAAAACATATCTTATGCATTACAAATAATGCAATATCCTGGCATCACAAATCAAATACATGAATACTTACTTAAAATTGGTGAAACAACTTTTATTAAGGAGAATCTTATTCTCAATCTGAATAACTCGATAACAAATGAAATTTCAATCGATTTGTAATTAAATTTACTAAAAAAAGTTATACTTGTAAAATTTTCGTAATGTCAACGGTTTCCGAGTTATTCAAGAAACAAAATTTTAAATGGCCGCCATTTTGTTTTATGTATTTGAAAAATTGTCATATTTTTTTGTAGCTTTGTCTAGTTGTCATAAATGTTGGTGCAAAGTTTCAATTCCATTTGTTTCACCATTATTGAGATAAAAAATAAGAAGTGAGAAGAACAAAATGGTAGCTGTGTGAGTAACTAAGGATTTCCGGACAATTTAAATATAATATTTAGATATGGTTTTTACCCAGGAACAATGCCCTAGAATATTGGTAGGGAGTTCTGAAACAACCTGTATATTATATACTCAATTTTATGAATTTTTAGTAGAATATGCATTTAATTCTCCAATCCAACTCACTCCCGAAGCTGCAGGAATAAAATAGCATGACCAAACATTGAATAAGATTTCAATTCTCGACCTTCTCTAAAGGTATTGTGAATCGTGACGTCACATTTATCGTGACCGTGATAACGTGACGTGACCGAAAGATGTCACCTCATGTCGAAATTGCTTTCAATATTCATGCCTTGCCCAATTCATCGAACATGATGCATGCTCAGATGAGCAGAGCGTAAATATGATGCATGATCAAATGTCGTGCCACTAAGTGGGAGTTTCACTTTCTACTCGAGAAGCAACGTAGAAATTTATGAATGGGAAGAAGATTCAGATTCTGTTTGAAATTATTGCTACATAATATGTGATTGAGAAGAGAATGAGAAACAGAAGAAGAAGAAAAAGAAGAATGGGAAATGTCAAAGAGGAAAAGGAGAAGAAGAAGGAGGAGAAGTAGGAGAAGAAGAAGAAGAAGGAGAAGAAGAAGAAGAAGAAGAAGAAGAAGAAGAAGAAGAAGAAGAAGAATAGGAGAAGGAGAAGGATGAATATTATTTTTTCGCTGGGGATGATGTCCACATAAGCCTAGGCTGTCTAGGCTTGTGCGTGGGTAATGGGAAGGATGATGATGATGATGATGATGATGATGATGAGAGAATGAATGTTACATATTAACGAAATATTCTCTTATTCGATTCTGGAGATAAAAGGTCCAGTTACACAATTGTCAATTTTTTTCAAAATTGGCAGCGAAGCCTGGTTGGCTGCAGCTTTTAACCTTAAGTCTGCTATCCCTGCATCAGTCACAGGTTTGATTCCCGTTCCCGTCTGGCATTTTTCTCCGTATCATTCTTCACCCCTTTACAAGTAATATAGGTACTTATGTGAGCATTATCCGCAGCGAAAGACAGTGAATAAATATAGAATGAATCTCTTGAGTGTTACCCAACACTGAGGCTGTCTAGTAAAGCCTGAAGAGGAAGCCTAGGCTAGCCTAAAAAGCCTCAAACACTACCGGCATACACTGTACTGTACTATCTTCTTGCTATAGATATACAGTATACTATCTATTCTAATAGAATGAATTCACTACACGCGACTAAACACGCAATCATGCTCAGACAGCCTAACTGTTTCGAAGGATCTTCCTTTTTCTCCTGACTCTATCTTCTTCTTCTTCTTCTTCTTCTTCTTCTTCTTCTTCTTCTTCTTCTTCTTCTTTTTCTTTTCTTCTCCATCACTGTTACCTACAAGGATGTCTGTGCATTTGATTATAGGTCAAGTACTCTTCTGGAAGCATCACTGTCAATTTCAAAATCTCCAATTGAACTCATTCTTACAAACTTTTCCATTCAATCTAGTTTTTATTGTTCTTCTTCCTCTTCTTCCTCTTCTTCTTCTTCTCCATCTTCTTTCTCCGCTTCTTCTTTACCTTCTCCTTCTCGTTCTCCTCCCTTTTCTGCTTCTCCTCCTTCTCCTCCTTCTCCTCCTTCTCCTCCTTCTCCTCCTTCTCCTCCTCCTTCTCCTCCTTCTCCTCCTTCTCCTCCTTCTCCTCTTTCTGCTCCTTATCATACTTATTAAAGAGTTTGACAAATTTACGTGACAGAACTTGAGTTTTTGGCCTAAGCCCGACTTAACATTAGGACACTGGTATGCCTTTTGAATGCTTCCTCCTCCTCCTTTTACTCACTCTCTCTTTCTCGTCTTTCATTCTGGTTCCTTCTCCTTTTTCTTCTTTCCATTCTGTCTTCTTCTCCTTTACCTGCTTTTCCTTCTATCTTTTTTCCTTCATCTTTTTCCACTGTTTATCTCTTGTCTTCTCTTTCAATCCTCTCTTACCTTCTTTGTCTGCCATTATCAATCAGATTTCCTCAAGCTCTAGGCTACGAATTTGCAGGCTTAGTCACAATTTAGCCTTCAGCTTCAGGCCAGGTCCATCACACGGTAAGGCTACATGTTGGACTATGTAACTGTAACAGACTGTCAAGCTTGATTCCTCTTTTAAGATTTCCTTTGAAAATTCCGAAGTTGACGTTGCTCAGTATGAAATCGAGGCATATATTGCCTACCAAAAATATGTCTAGAAATCCTCCGAGCATAATTTGAACTATCATTATATTGAACAGAAAATACAATTAAACTTGTAAAAAGACATTTTCAAAAAAAATTAATTGAGGTAAGGTATCACCTTTTTATTAATATTTCACTCTGACTAAGAAACAAAAACTTTTTAATAGGAACCTATTGAAAAATACTTTGAAAGAACTCATTCTACAACTTACTTAAAAAGGAATTATAAACACTTTGACAATTCAAGCAGCAGAGTTGAATCAAGCTACTTTTCATAGTTTTCAGTTTATCTCTTTTGTGAAAGACAAAAAGCCATTTGATATCTGCACGTTTAAACTCTACAATTCAGGTAGAAATTAATTGGAATTACTGTTGATATAATTGCAGCATTGTTCAGGCTGCTGGAAGAACCTAGTATGTCCTGGATTGTTGTTTCTAACGTTTCCAATTAATTTGGGATTGCACTCGAAAGGGTTCCGATGGGGGGGGGGGTGGAGAGTTATATTAAGGGCTTCATGGCGAAGTGGTGAGAGGGGTGATGGGTACTCTATTTTCAAAGTTGTCGTCAATGCAGTGGAATTTGAAACTATTCAAATCAAAACTATCCGATGTGTCATTGCGAGTACAGGATGAAGTTGAAACTATATAGTTTCTCCCATGCCGTACACTTGAAGAAGGAGAATAATAATTCTGATGGGGAATTCCTCTTTGAGCTATCATTCTCGATCAGTCCTCCTCTTTTTCTCTCTTCTCCTTCTCCTTCCTCTTCTTCTACTACTCCTCGTCCTACTCCTCCTCCTTCTTCATCTCCTTCTTCTTCTTCTTGTTTTCACTCCTATCAATTATTTTGCACATTTCAACGTACCGTGATTAACGCTGTTTCTAAGCTTTTTCTCTTAGTTCCTCACACTCACACTTATACACTTTCCATTTACTACTTTTCTCCTTCTCCAAACATGTTTTCACCATGTTTCCATCACATGTTTTTTTATCTATACATGTTACATCTTATTTTACTGTTTTCATGTCTTCTTTTCCACTACTACTTTCTTTTCCCTCTTTTCAATCTTTCAACCTTTCCTACCTTAATGAAAAAGAGACACAGCATTGAGAAGGGGAAAGAAGTAGAAGAGAGGAGACAGGATTAGAAGAGGAGGAGGGAGAATAAGAAGAAAAAGGGAGTGAAGAAGAAAAAGACGAAGAAGGAGAAAAATAAAAAAGGAAGAAGATGATGAAGAAAAAGAGAAGCGGAAGGGAGAATGAGATGGAAAAGAACTTAGAAAGGTATTTCGTTAGTTTGGGATATTTGTTTAGTTATTTATTGCGTTAGCCTACAGATGTTAGTTAATTGACAGATGAAATTACCTGTTCCTAGATTTAATGAGAATCCAGATGCAATATAATAACGATGCATCTTCCAATTTTGTGGGCCTTGAAAAGATAGAAATGGGAAGTTGTTATGCAGATAAGAAGTGTAATGGGGTCTAGGAGGAGAGAGGAAGATGCAGAGGAAGAAGAAGAAGAGAAAGATGGTATATTCGTAGAAATATAATTTCTAATGCAGTTTTTAAAACTATCTTTGGTTTTGTTAACTGATTATCATAATATTACTTTGCATTCAAATTGTTTCCACCTCTGAATTTAGCCTGGAGGTTTCCGAACATTTCTCAATGTTTTTATTGCCTATTTTTGTCTGAGAGTGTTTTCAAAAATTTTAACACTCTCACCAACATGTTACTGTTATTGGCTTTAAAGTAGGAAAGACTTCCTACAAGGACAAAGCAAGGTTGATGAACTCATAAAGGAGCCTTAAGAGGAAAATGAAGTCGAAGAGGTTACCTAAATCTCATAATTTTTGTTAGACGAAAAATTTTCTTCTAGAAATTACTTTACATGGAAGAAAATGCGATGAATTGTTCAACTATTCTTCAATATATTTTAGCCAATATCGTAAGCACGTTGATAGAGATTCTACAGTTTTTATAATATTTGTAGTGTTTATGTATATTTTAAGATAAGGCTAGGTGTACACCGGTTATTCAAGACAAGACAAGATAAGATTAGTCACGTTTAGTCACGATACTTCACATATTCGCTTATGAAGCAATACACACCGATTAGTCATTGCATCGGTGTGTGCTGCTTCATAAGCAACTATGTGAAATATTGTGACTAAACGTGACTAATCTCATCTTGTCTTGTCTTGAATAACCGGTGTACGCCTAGCCTTACTCTCCATAATTTTATTAGAATAATAGAAACGGTTTTCCAAATTTCACTTCATTAGTTTACATTTAAAAAAGTCAAATTGTCAAAATCGTTTCTCTATTCTAAAATTTCTACAGTTTCAATTTGTAAATACAGTAGCTGTGTAAGTGCTTCAAACGTTGATTGATTTCTGAATAATATTATTTATATATAATTTATAATTATATCAGTTATATCTGGCACTATTGAGCCGTCCCAAAAAGTCTACTGATTGATTCGAGTGTGAGAGAAACTCTATGACGGAATAAGCGAGAACCTCTGCTCCAGTATTCAATGGGTGAGATCTATTTAGGTAATCTTCAGGTAGCAGCCGACCAATTACACAATTACGCTATCATTCCATTGTTGAGACCTACTCATGAGCGCAATAGTTCGCACGGAAATCCTACGTTACGCTATGCCAGAAATTAATGAATGGAGACCACCGTTATTAATGAATGAAACTTTCACTTTTCAAAAAAAGAACTCAAGTAACGCTAATAACTCTTAACTTGCAGCTTGTGTGATGGAAGGCGTCTGTGGGGCCAAATGATTGATTAAGGTTTTGTTTAGTTTGAAAGGAGAAGCTGAATTCGACGTTCTTATAAATAATAGAAGAAAATTTGTAGATTATTAGAAACATCATTTGGAATTAATGAAATTGTAGTTAAATGATATTGCTTGAAAGTTGTTGATTAGTTTGCATGAAAAACACACTAATTAGTAATTAGTGCCCATATATCGTGAGAAATAACTTGACTATACTCTGATGAAAATTGTTTTAGGATTGAGTCTCGCTGGCCTATTGGTGGACCGCTCTAGGCCAGTCCTAAAGCAGTTTAAATCAAAGATAAAGGCCATGCCTCACCGAGCAGAGGTATACAGAGAACAGATGAATAATGAAGATGGTATGCTAGAGAGTATAGCTTCTCTATGGTATTACCGCTTAGGCTAAGGACACATTAAATATGCCATTGGCCTAAATAAGCTCCTCCCACAATGGGCGGTTTCTGCAAACATCACAGCAATGGCGGTTCAAACAACTAACATAACAAAGAAAGGTAATTGATATCTGCAAAAACAAATGATTTCATTTTCTAGTTTTATTGCACATTGTTCTCTTCAAGCATTTCTATTTATTTCATTTGTTTTTGTAAATATCAATTACCTTTCTTTGCTATGTTAGTTGTTTGAACCGCCATTGCTGTGATGTTTGTAGAAACCGCCCATTGTGGGAGGAGCTTATTTAGGCCAATGGCAGCCGTTCACCGGATAGGCCTTCAACTGCCAATCACAGCGCTCGGTTACGAGTATAAATTCTGCTGCACTGTTTAATGCAATTCTGCTGTGAGGTTTAGTTTACCGGAGATCGATAATGGTGTAACAACCGAAACTGCAGTATGCAGTATCTCATTGTTTTATGAAAAATGTGGTTTTGACAACTTCAAGTCTTCTTATTCAGTATTTCAAATTACTTTCACCCCTATGAAGTTGGTAAAAAGAGAAAGAAAAGAGTTGTATTTAACATAAATGAATGTGGCTACAACCTATATAAAACAAAGTGAAACAAACTGGATTAATTATTCTAATTCACCATTCAATTAGAGCAATAAAACCAGCACTATTCACAGATTTGGTCTCATTCAATCGAATAGTTTTTTTTTCTATTACTCTGTACTTTCAGTTGCACGTGTCTGGAGTAATTTAGATTCTAATAGTTGGCTAACCTGAATCGCTTCACTGGAATTTCGATATTGATTCAATCAATCAGAACTAATTGGAAAGAATTCACTGATTGAGGTATCTATTGAATACAGGACTATTATCTCTGTAAAATTTTTTAGTATGATAGTATTCGTGTGTTTATATTACTGTATTATTATCTTTTAAAACTTATTTCCTTTCATTTCAAACTTTCTATTTATTTACTATCTATATTAATTTAAAGTGACTGAATTGGGAAAATAGTAAGAGCAGGAAGAGCAGTAGAAAGATAAATTAGATAAAAAAGGAGAAGAAAACAATCAATTAGTGTATTGGAGAGAGAGGCATTTATTGTGATAAAAGAGAGACTAGAAGACAATCATCAACAGAGGGTTAGAACTATTGAAGAGAACGAAAAGGAGAAATAATGTGATAATATGACAAATATAACAAATTTGACTTCAAAATTAGAAGATGCTGTTAAAAGTGAATGAATATTTTTAAACCAAAAATAATAGAATAGGAAGACTAACAGGAAGTCGAAAATAAGAAGAAAATTGAATGAATATGAAAATGAAATTGAAAAGTAAAAGTGAATTTATATTTTTGAACAGACAAAACATAGACTAGGAAAACAGGATTCAAAAAGTGAAAAGTAGAATAATGAACTAAAAGAGACAAGGAAACAATAGAATACGATGAGAGAGAGACCGATAAAGCAGGTCAAAATGGAAAACCGATAACGTTCTGCCAAATATTCTGAGTGCAATCGTTTGAATCGTGTAGCCTACTAAGCTTCCGTTATGAGTGATTAGCAGAGCATGTCAGGAATCACAATTGCTCATAATTGCGCTGATACTGAATTTCAGCTGGAATTCGAACCAATATTGCAAGGATAAAAGAAAGGCCAGTACCACCAACCTTACCACACCAAATACTGCGCTACCAACCCAACCGAGGAAGATTATTTGCAAAATTTATAGAAGACACTGAAATTGAGGATCAAAATTCGCAAATAGCTAGCTAAATTTGTGGCAGTGGAGAAGCAGGAGGAGAAGATCAAAATTTGTGATTGAGCTCGCAAAATTTATGGTGTTGGTATAATTAACTGGAATTGAGAGACGATCAAAATTATTGGCAAATTGCTCGCAAAATTTGTAACGATGACTAAAATTGAGAAATGAGGATCAAATAGCACTGAAAATTTGATGCAATTTAATAGTTATGTGCTGTGGAGGAATTTCATTGTGATCGTTTCTAGCAGGAATGGTTGATTTTGAAAATTGAAAATTGAATTTTGGTGCATAGTTTGAGAGGAATTTCATGAATGTGTACAATATGGAGTTTAATAAATTTCGAGTTTGCTGAATATATTAACTACATAGTTGAAAATTTATCGAGAATCTTTATTACCATATTAATAGTTTCTTTTTCCAGAACATCGTATTTGCTCAACTGTAGATCATTAATGATTAGTAGCGAAGCGTGGTATACTCATTTGTATACCACGGCGATGACCAAATGTGCATACCACGTTAGTGATAGTGATGAAAATCATTTAATAGTTTGCAAGATGGAGTAGATGCAGTAGAATTATACTCAACTATTTCTATTTCAATCTACACAGTCTAAATCTATGTTATGTTAAATATTCTCAAATCATCAATTAACACGTCAAAAAAATTGATGGGGAAGATATTACATTGCTCAAATATTATACATTATTAGATAATATTATATAATAGCAGTCCGAAACTGAGCTCCGTGTCCCTCGGGTGAATGCAAAAGCATTGCAGCCAGGGACACTAGTCCCGGCCAGTATATTGCACAGCCTAACAAAAGATTCAAGAGGGAGTAGAGAGTTCTGAAATACTATGTATATTGTAATCTATACGGATATGGATAATATACAGTACTATTGTGAGCAAGCGCTTATAATACAATATAATACAATAATCTTTATTTGTGAATGCAGTACAATCTACATGGTAGATCATCCATGTAGAGATGGCAATGAAAGCAAAAATTCAGTACAATCTCCAATGTTTTCATCCACATTCACTTTTTCTAACATAGGAAGACAGCACCGTACTATGACAATCTCGGCTAAATTTGCCAATTACTGCGGACTAACTCCAATCATGGACCTGAATTTATGTTACGAAACACAAACTTGATTCCTCTCCTTTCACTGTCTGATTTATATAGAAAATTACCTGTTCTATCCTTACGTGGTCACTTAGATTACGTTTATTTACTTGAATTATTATAATTTTCAACCCAACACTTAGCTGGACACTAGGAAAAGGTTAATTCGCTTGAATATTATTACAGTATTATAATTTGCAAGATATAGTTTTAGAGGATATTTGTACAACGTTCATTTACTAAAAGCTTTGCTATAATTAAATTATTGCTACATAGAATACAGACAATGCTTACCATGGAGGAAATTATTATAGCGACGGTGGAAAATTCAAGCTTTATAAGGTATGAACTAAGAACAAAAAGAAATTACTATTTCTAGGGTGCAGCAATTATTGAAAAATTGATATAAGTTATGGAAAAAGTTGAAAAGAAATTACTATCTCCAAGGTGTGGAAATTGGATGTTTCTAATACAAAATTGTTCAATTCCATCCATGAAAAACTTAAAACATTATAAATTTTTTACATGAAATTCTTGAAAAACTATGAAGCACAACAAAAACAGGAACAATGGATTATGGGGGGAATAAAAAATCCAATTGGAAGGGATTAACAATTTCCTTCACAATGTTTGTAGTTTTATTGGAAAAATAATTTGAAATTGAATTCGAAATAAATACAATGAATATAATTGAAATTGAAGTTGATGTGAAGAAAATCGATGCAATCGGTCCAGTTTGTTTGATTAGGGGGAATTCTCCCTTACAGCTCTGCTATTGGTTCAAGCTTATGAGCCAATCATATTGCAGTTTCAGTCAACTGTTCATCTGACAAAATGGCGGATCATTTTACCATTCTACGTATCATCATAGTCGATAAATACTTTACAGTTTGAAAATTATTGTAAAAAGCTACTTCAATGTTGACAATAATTCTAATAATAATTATAATGAATAATGATTTATTCAAATAATAGATTATTTTAATAATAGTTATAATAAACAATTTATTCAAATAATAGACAATTTTAGTAATAATATAATTTATAATTTATTATCAGTCTAGGTGCCTCAGCAAATGAAGTCGGATTGTTTGATTTCATATTACATATCGTATTGCTGAAGCAGCATTTCAAATTTTTATCAGCATCTCAACCAGGAAACCAATATTCAAAGGATGAAACAATACATCGACTAGCGTTTTACAATACGATGATATTTGATGAGAGTGCTACTAAGTTGGAAAAACTGAATTGAATACCGAAGTGCTCTTTTGCTTCGGTTGGTGAAACACAGTTGAGTTGGATATCATATCCGTTCCTTTTGTTTCAAGAAAAATGCTCAAAGCATCACAATCGTCATTGACACAAAGATCAAGAGCAGCCGTTATTGCTTCCTACCTCTTTTTCTAATATCTTCTTCTTCTTCTTCTTCTTCTTCTTCTTCTTCTTCTTCTTCTTCATCTTCTTCTTCTTCTTCTTCTTCTTCTTCTCCTTCTTCTTCTCTCCTATAGGTATACCACGCTTCCGCCACGGTTCTTCTTCTTCTTCTTCTTCTTCTTCTTCTTCTTCTTCTTCTTCTTCTTCTTCTTCTCCTCCTTCTTATCCAACTTCGTCTTCTTCTTCTCCTTCCTCGAATCAATTTCTCCTTCTTCTTCTTCTTCTCCTCCTCATTTTTCTCCTTCTTATCTTCTTCTTCTCCTCCATCTCCTTCTCCTCCTCATCCTCCTTCTCCTCCTTCTACTCCTTCTCTTTTTCTCCTCCCTCTCCTCCCTCTCCTCCTTCTTCTCCTTCTCCTACTCCTTCTCCTCCTTCTCCTCCTCCTCCTTCTCCTCCTTCTCATCTTTCTTCTTCATCTCCTCGTTTTCCACCTTCTCCTCCTCCTTCTACTCCTTCTCCCACTCCTTCTCCTCCTTCTCCTTCTCCTCCTTCTCATCTTTCTTCTTCTTGACCTCCTTCTCCTCCTCCTCCTCATCTTTCTCCTTCTTATCCTCTTTCTCCTCCTTCTCCTTCTTCTCCTTCTTTTCTTCTCCACCCGCTTCTTCTTATTCTTCTTCTCCTAAAAAAGGAAGTAAGTTAAAACACGAGAATAATACTCGTGTATGCTCTTTATCTTTCTAATTGAAGCTTTGAGATCTTATCGGAAGGTTGTAGAAGCATTCATTCCTTACTTGTGGATGCGACCTTTAGCTCTGGTATAATGGCTGAATGAGTTGAGACATTTCTCATATTTGCGTCATAGATGAGTGAAGATTCGAGTTTTTCTGAACAATACTGTTTTGAAATCGATTGTTTTCATGTTTGCTTTAAGTCGATTACCTATCGTTTTGTTTGTAGATTATTTCCGGAATACTTCATGAAATTCCCGTTTTAATTTCACGAGTTGAGAAATTTTTCATTATTGTGTTGTAAGTGCGGAAGAATTGAGTTTTTTTCTAGAACAATACTCTACTAGAATCTATTGTTCCCAAGTTTGCTTCAAGTGAATTACCTAGCATTCTTTATTGAGACCATCTTGTTTAATTGTATATTCCATACACTTTGAAGCTCTAATTCCAAAATAATTCATATGCCACGTCTCTCGTTACCATTGGGATAATAATTCATCACAAATCCTCAGACTTTGATTACCAATAAAATCGATCCCACTGATTTCTACTGCAAAGTTTTGACTTCGGCTTCCAGTACCCTTAAGTGTATCCATAAATTTCCCAACAAATTCTTGATACCACCAAACACAATCCAACTCAACAACCAGTTTCCTATCGAATAATAGTACAAATCACCAAGATTCAAAGTGTACCCATGTATTTGAGACTTCTACTAACCAATTTTGAACTCACCGAATCGTTTTCTAGCGAACAATCGCTTCGAAATTGCACACAGAATTGCTCTTACGCGATCGATAGTTTACGAATTTCAGATTTCCCACTGAAAGGAAAGTGATGGTCAGAATTGACCTTTAAAAGGTTTCATAATTTATTTAATCGGACAATTGAAGTCGCCTTTCAATCTGGGTGAAGAGTGATTTTCACTTGGCAGACCATTCCGTAACAATCACCATTATCACTCACAAAAGGATAGGAGAGTAATACGTAACAACGGATCAGGAGTGTAATGATTATAGTAACGATAGATTTATAATGTAATGTATAATAATTGAAAGGTGATGAAACTTTGAGCTTTGATTGTCACGAGTGCCACCGGTTGCATACTACCATCACCACTGCTCTATAATGGGGATTGGTTGCAAAATTGAAGAAGAAGAAGAAGAAGAAGAAGAAGAAGAAGAAGAAGAAGAAGAAGAAGAAAAGAAAGAAAAGAAGGAGAAGAAGAAGAACAACTAATTCAATTCAAATAATCTTTATTTCTATCACCTAATTAATATTATAGGACCCCTAAACGTTCGTAGTACGGCCCGCAGCGTTAAAATTCATCCTCAATTTGATCGTTTGCGAGCAACCTTACAAGATTTCTCAGTAGTTCGTAAGTTGTAAGAGAAACGTAGTAAATCTGGATAAGTGAATTTTAGTAAAAATGTGAGGATGAAATAACCTGGATTATAATCTTGGAAACCTTAGTCTCTTTAATTTTGCTAAAAATATAATTTTCACTAACTTAGCAATCTGACATTTCTCTAACCATTACCTATCATAGGCTACTGGTAGCCTACGAGTCTCCCCACCGATAAAAAGCCATACGATAAAAAAAAGCTACCTCTAGGCCAAATAAAAGTGAAATGCCATAATCAATCCAAAGGAATGTCTAAGTATGTTGTTTAACCACAAGAAACAGTTATTCCAGAGCTCATGATATGCTTAAATGACATTACAATGCAAAATTGATACGGTACATTACAAAATGACTACTTTTAACTTATTGTCAATGTACTTTACAGATTTACAGCCCATTGTATGGCTATGTAAAAATAGGTGTATTATTGCGAACCTTGGATACGGGTTCCAATGAGAATCGATTATGTCGTTGAGAAAATATGGTATTGAGTGGTTTGAAAGACAATTCTGTGTATTGTATGAGCTTTACAAGCTTTGGAATTCATGGATTTATGTAAGTTTGAAAACATGTTTGTAAAGGCCTATCGAAAGTTTTAAATTCATGAGCTCCATCATTGACTGAACTAATAGGATGTCTTATCTGTATTCCTGTTTAATACATACATACGTTAGAGAATAGTTTTTAGAATCTTGGCCAAATCTGAATAATAATTTGGAATCATGCAACAGAATCAAAAATGAAAATAATCAAGAAATGATTGTAGATTGATAAGATTTCTAGTGTATGAGACTTCTGAATCTAACAATAGTGATGGACTGACATTAGAATGTATTCAAATAGGATATTGAATAATAAGATTCTATTGCTGACAGTTTCCTAAAACATTTTGATGGAGACTTAGATAGTTACTAGTAGATAGTTTTCAAAGACAATGAAGTACGGTATTCAAGATGGTAAACGAAATAAAATACTGAATATTCAGTGATAGGAAATCCAAAAGAAGCTACATAAATAGTTGTGAATGCTTATAGTTCATCTGAATAGTTCATAAAAACATAATGTAACATTTGATAAAAAATATTAATTGAAGCATCAAACATAAAAAAATACAAAAGATAATGATAACAATGAGCTAATAAAAATAAAATTACTCAGAAAAAAATTGGATAATAGTCTCATACTATCTTAATGAATTATTATCATATTAGGATATTATTACACCCTGTTCAGTAATAGTGAATCTGGATAAGATGAGATTTTTCCCAATCAAATCTATAGCAAATATAATTATTTATGTTCATATGAGCAAAGATAATTTAACTACTTAAATTTGTTAAATTATTTACTACTTAATAGTTGAATTGTCTTGGATATGAGCGGCTATTCCTACAGAGTTGAATAGCGAATTCTGAATTAAAAGTTCAAGAAATCTGTAGTAATTTTCAACTGGAAATTACAAAACTTTCAGATAATTAACGACGAAATTACGCCCAACACCTTCGCGTCTCAACAGATGTTCAATGAAAAAAGCTGCATCAATAATTTTCGTATTTCACAATGGAATAGTACAAAATTCATGACTAACGGGTTAAGGACAATAATTATAAAGAGAACGATAACTCTTCCACTTTTCGAAACAGAAGAAGGAAAGATTGTTGTAGTGGGAATGAGAAAGAGAAGGAGAATGTAAGAATTACGAGAGGTAGTTATTGTTAGTAGTAGTCACCTACAGATGATGTTGGGTTGCTCTATAATTTCAGAAAATCTCTCGACTATTGGCGAAGCCTCTAATTGTAATAATTTATTCGATTTATTATCTATTTGCAACTCAACGGCCGTGAACCGTATCAATTTATGATACAAAACTTGCAATAAAAGCGGTATTGTATCTTAAAAGAGGTTATTTTCAGTAGAATAAGCACTACTATTAAAAGAGCGATTTAAATATATTTATATAACTTGGCAGATGGCGAGTAACTTACATTCAACATTTCTATGGCAACATGTGATGTTCTGTTGAATGGTTTTCACATGAGTACTGTATATAATATGTAAAAAGCATATTTAAAGAAAAATCACCCGTTACCATTTATTTGTTTTTTAAATATGTTTTTTACATGTTATTATACAGTATTTATGTGAAAAAATTCAACAGAACATAACCTGTTACCATATAGTGCATGAAATGTTTGATTTATTATATTGTTACATTCAACTTAAAAGAACATAGCCTACACAGAAATGTTGGTGAAAAGTTATTCGCCATCCGCCAAATTCCATGAATGAATATACACTATCAGATAGGCTACACAAAATTATATTTGAAAAATACATATATGTCTCTATATATATATATATATATATATATATACAACATTATTAATCTTCATTGTTAGGCTACATGAGATTGATAAATAAAGTCTGATAAACGTTTGAGGGCCAATTGTATGTATGCCAATTGAATACAACGATCGTTAAATGACGTCATTTTACGGAGCTTGGAAACGATTGTCTAGCATGGACTCTGTTGAATGACGTCATTTGATGGTGATTAATTTTAATTTACTTTTGTGAACTGTCCGCTACACTTTAGGACTATCTGTTTCTGTGTCCTTGATTACAATACGTGATCTGATTAATAAATGAATACCAAACGAACAAATGAATAACATTAATAAATATGAAATGCGACTGAATTAACATAGTAGAGTAGTATAGCTATCATGAATCATGACTAGTATAATAATTGATCCAATCCAACAATCTCGTTTCTATTTTAACATATATTTGTAGAAAATATATCTTAAGTGTTGTCACAATATCTTTTTGTTTTATTTAATCACGCTTCTGATAATCTAATCGATCATCATCTAGAATAGACTTAGCAGAATATTAGACTCAGAATAAAATAGATTTCTAGTCGCAGACTTGCTGCTAGGTTGAACAGCGAAACAAAATCTAGAAGCTGACTTTCGTATGACTGACTACTAGTATCTCAGCATGACTCTGTTATCAAGATAAATAACAATTCTCTCAATTCTTAACTTCCCTATCATTAATAACAATCAATGTAGGTGCAGTTCAAGGGAACCTTCTGGACTCATCCCGCTCATACATTCTCAAGGTCCAATGATAACTAAGTTACCAAACAAAATTATACCGGGTCCAGAAACTTCTAATTCTCTGTCTGGACACTCCTGATAATGTATTAGATGCTTCAAACTTTGTGTCTGAATACTTCCAGCATCAACTAGAACTTTGACATTCCCACAGACTAGTGAATGAAATTCAGAGTTGAGTTGGATTGCATTCATGTCCAAACTAGAAGTCCAGCTGGGTCAAAACCGCTGACCTTTTCAAAGCTAGAGGTCAAACTCTGACAGAAAACGATATTCGTTGGTCTTCTACAATGCAAGACAATGTTCGTAGTATTTTCTTGATGTACTTGTCTCAAGTTATCCATGATAATTACAGGTTGTCAAGCAAGTTGATATCTTTTGTAACAAGTTGCTCATCTTTCTTATTTTTGTTCTGACATTGCCTAGTTGTTATTAGTCGGATTTGAAATGTTTTTATAAACAGACAGAATAGTCTGACTAGAACGGTTGCTGAAAGTTGATGTTTCCAATTTTTAATCAGTGTTGTTTCAGAGTGGAAAGATCAGAAATCATTATTATTGCGAATTCGATTGATACATTCAAATGAACATTACTTCTAGTCCTCATCCATTTAATCATAATTAAATGTTTAATAAATAATAATTTTATTTTCCCAAGCAATTATTGAAAACGCATCATAAACTTGCAAAACGTGCATAATGTCATAGTGACTAGTAATAATGTTATGTCACCTTGAACCATTTATTCGAGGAGAAAGTTATAAACTTGAATATTAATTCAATGAGAGATAACAGTCTAAAACGTTCTGAAATCGATAAAATTACTACTTCATAATATTCTCACAATGAGGTAACACAATCAAATTGAGTCATCAGTCAATGAACGTTTTTCTTTATTCTCGTGCAATGAATGAGAATCAATTCAATTCGTTTTCATAATTTTTTTTCTTTTTTTAAGTAGCCTAGTAAGTCTCCCTAAAGTCTTTGCAGTACCTTCTTAATAGGAGACCAGATTGTCATTTATCTTATCCAATAAATAATTATATTACATAAGTCTAGTCTATTATTCTATTTTCACATACAAGAATATTGTACTACATGTTTCTTCTCTGTAGAATTTTCAGACATTATTTTCACTCAATACAGAAAAAGTAATTGGATAATAGTCATCATCAAGACAAAATCCAATGTCAAATTCCAAGTCAAGGTGGATTGAAATTGGATTGTGATTGAGATAATATAGAATTGCTGTGATCTGTTTTTTCAATATTGTCGATCACCTTACAACTGAAGTCACAAAGAGATCTTTGTGTTAGATATTCTTTCAGCTCAGTAATCATCTCTAGCATCTCTATTCTTTTGCTACCTTTTTCTTCTCCAGGTCTTCACTCCACTCTCTTTTTCTCTTCGGATCCTCTCTCTTTCTACAGATCATTGTTCCAATATAGAATTTTTTTCAATTATTACTTTTGCTCTCAAGCTCTTTACAACTAAAGCTCATCTTGTTATTACGGTCTTCCCTATTTTCTTTTTATTGATAGTGTTCAACATAATTATTTTACCTATTAGTTTTTTTTTCTGTGATAATAATATTTCAAGTGTTTCACATTTATTTCTTTGGAACAATTTATTATTAAAACTCTGGTTGATCATTGGTTATGGTTTGTTTTATGTGTTTTTATTTGATACTCTTTCACAAGACCATTTTGATATGAAAAATTACATTAACTTTGATGGAACTAACAATTTGTTTTATGTTCACAGGACTCAGCCTTGCCGTGTGAAGGAGATATCTAGAACAGAGTAAGTGGCATTCATTTCGCTTCAATTTAGATTACTTCAACTTGACTTATCAAAATTATCACTTACTAAGCTTGCAACTATTGGACTTATTGAAACATTGCTGAACAATGTATACTGTTGAATATTTCATATTTCGATACTTAACTTCCAATGGTATTTTCTTCATCACAATGGTATAATAACAATTCTAATGTTATATTACTAGAGCCAGAATTTTCCCATATTCGACGGCTGTTGGAGAGTTCAATAACCACTTTCATATAATTGAGGATTTAGAATATTTTATCTGAACCAGTATCAATTCTTCAAAGCGCTGATAGTGTCTTGGACTGATAAACTTAAATCTACATACTCAAACCTGTATCAATTGATTGAGAAACTAGTATAAAGTTTGGTACTAATGAACTTGAATCTTCTCAGCCTTGAGAATTTTGATCAACCCCATAAATTCATTCGATTTCACAATCAGAAAGTTTCAAGAAGATAACAGTGGTATTTGGATGGCTGATTGAATAATGAATGGGACGATACTATTAATTTAGCTCTGGTTAAAAAGCTAGAAAGAAGGAGAAGAAGGAGGAGAAGAAGAAGAAGAAAACTAGAAAGAAGAAGAAAAAGGAGGATCCAGATTGATGGTGTTAAATTCTAAAGTTATGGCTTTTAAATGCCGCCTAAACCGTTTCCGTTATGTGTGGTGATTTGTTACATGTGTCTGGTTTGTGGAAGAGAAGAGAGAAAAAGAAGACGAGAAAGTAGAAGAATTAGAGGAAATAGGAAAATGAGGAGAGAAGAGTAGAAGAAAGAAATACCGATAGTGCTAGTTGAAGCATTGATCACTTCTCGTCTTTTCTTTCTTTTTTGTATCTAATTCTCTCTCCTTCTTCTGATTATCTCATTTTCCTCATTTTCTCTTTCTTCTTTTCTTTATTCCTGCCTTCTCTTCTTTTTCGCCTTTCATTTTCAGCCATCCAATAGTATTCTCCCTCAATAATCTTCATCTGTTTCTGCTTTGATCTAGGCCCATCCTTCCTCTTTTCTCTGATCTCTATCTTCCATCATATTCCATGCCTTTATATTTATAATTTTTTCCTGTCTCACTTCTTCCTTTATCATCTCTCTTTTCACTTTTTTCGTCCTTTTTTATCCTTTGTTCGGTTTTTGTCCTGCTTCAGCCCAGCTTTCACTTTCTTCATATTCTTATTTAAATTCTTCTTATTTTCTTAACTACTATTCATTTTCTTCTTTAGTTTGATCTTATTTCTCCTTCTACAAACTCTTTTTCAGCTTTATCCTATTAATTTTCCCACGCAGTTCTTCATACTCTAGTCCAGCTCTTTCTTCTTCCTCTTCTTCTTCTCTCTTTTTATTTTCAGCTGATATCATTCCATTTTTCATTTCCATTATAATTTTCATTTTTTTCCTGATATGATTGTACCCTCATTCCCCACCTTTTCCTCAGTTTCTCCCTCTTCCTCTTCCTATTTCTTCTCCTTATTTTCCCTTTTACATCTCCCAACTTTATATTTGCTTTGTCTTGTCTTTTCATTCTCCTCTTCAAATCCTTTTTCTATCCTAACCGTTTTCAGATCTTTCCCAGTTTCCATTTACACAACATCCTTAGTCTTCCACTGTTTTCTTCATTCTCTTTTCCTCCTCCTCCTCCTCATCCTCTTCCTCCTCCTCCTCTTCCTCCTCCACCTCATCCTCCACCTCCTCCTCTTCCACCTTCTCCTCCTCCTCCTCCTCCTCCTCCTCCTCCTCCTCCTCCTCATCCTCCTCCTCCTTCTCCTCCTCCTCATCCTCCTCCTCCTCCCTCCTCATCCTCTTCCTCACCCTCCTTCCCCTCCTCACCACTTTTCACCCATTCTTCTCTTCTCTCTTCTTCTCTTCGAAAAAGCCATAACAAGTCACCACTCTTACAAAATCTCCAAGTAATTTATAGCATTTTGTCAGCGGTAAACTTCTTTCATTCTCACAATACTTACTCGAAATCCTATCCAAGCTCTCACCAAGTATTTATTTATAGTTCAAGTCCTTTCTCTAAGCACGAAGTGCTGGTATCAAGTTCAAGTCGGCTATAAAATTTCAAGGCCGACTCGTTATCTAATATTTAAACAGAAATAACATGTGAATTTCACCTACTGAGAGCTGAGCAGGTTGTGTAATAATTTTATGACTTTTGGAGCATGACTATGTTATTTTACTTTCATTTCTTAATTTTTTTCTCGGTCTATTACAGTGTTTATTTGCTTTTATCACATTCTCCAGCTTCTAGAGCGTAACAATATGTTATGTTTTTTGTCACTGTGATTATTCGGTATTAATGAAGTGTTTATATGATTTTAAAACACTCTTCGGTTTCTAGAGCATAACAGAATTTATATGAGTTATTACTTCAAGTGTATGATGTCAAGATTATTTTTTTCAAGTTATATATTCCTATTGCTGTTATTTCAAAACAATCCGCACTAGAGCATAACAAGATATTTCAATTACTACTTTAAATATTTGGTGACAAGATACTTGTCAGCAATTGAGCTTAACTCCTTTTTCTTCTTTCTCTCCTTTTTCTTCTTCTTCTTCTTCTTCTTTTTCTGAATCTTCTTCGTCTTCTTCTTGAATTGTCTCCCTCAATCGCTGTCACTTCCAGCTGCAACAACTTCACTCAGGGGCTTTTCCCCTGATTTAGCCTCCATTACTTGCTATTTTATTTCCTCTCCGCCCTCCGTCCTTATTCTCCCCGTCATCGGCGAATACAAGAAAGACTTTTCCGCCGTCGCTTTATGTCACATTATCTTGCATTCTTCTTCTCAGCACAACTACTGCTTTCTTTTATTTCTTTGCAATTCTCCTGAGCTTAGAAACGATTCCCTCCCTCTTCAGTCCTTCTCACATCTCTTCTTCTTTTACATTTTCTTCTCTTTCTATTCATCCTTGTTCTTCTCATCCTTCTTCTACGCCTCCGCCTCCACCACCTCGTTTTCCCACTTTTCCCTCCTCTTCCTTCTCCTCCTCCTCCTCTTCGTGCTTTTATCCTTCTTCTTCTCCTTCTCCTCCTTCTTCTTCCTCTTCTTCCTTTTATTCTTCTTTCTTCTTTTTCTTCTTCTTCTCCTTCTTTACCCCTTCTTTCTCTTTCTATTCGTCCTTGTTCTTCTCATCCTCCTTCTACGCCTCCGCCTCCACCACCTTGTTTTCCTTTTTTCCCTCCTCCTCCTCTTCGTGCTTTTATCCTCCTTCTTCTTCTTCTTCCTCCTCCTATTTTTCTCCTACCTTTCATTATTCTCCTTCTTCTTTTCCATCTTCTTCTTCCTCTTCTTCTTCTTCTTCTCCTCCTCTTCTTCTTCCTCTTTTTCCTTTTATTCTCTCTTTCTCCGTCTTCTTCCTCATCTTCTTTTTTCTCTTCTTCTTCTTCTTCTTCTTCATCTTCTCCTTCTTCTCCTCCTTCTTCTTCTTCTTCTCTTCTTCTTCTTCTTCTTCTCCTCCTTCTTCTTTCTTCTTATTCCCCTTTTCTTCATTATCATCTTCTTCCTTTTTTTTTTGCCTACTTTTACTTCTTTTCCCTCTTTTTTTCTCCGTTATTCTTTTTCTTATTGTTCTCCTCCTTCCCCTTCTTTCCATCCCTCTCTCTCTCCATCCCCATTCTCGTGAATAGCTCACGTCTCCGTCATGTGAAGAGGCTTACATGGAATTGTTCAATTGCCCATTTTCGCAGACGATTCCCCCGAAGCACACAGTCTTCCAAACACTATTTGAGATTCTTATTTGGATTTTTATTCGGATTCTCCATTCCTCTTTCTCTTATTCCCTCCGATCTGTACGAGTTCCTATTCTATCGTAGAATGTCTCTCAACTCTCAGATAGCTCCAGAGACGTTTCATTCTCACTTTACATTTTGTTGGAGTTTGCACAATCAATATTGCATAGATAGAACAAAATGTTGATGTTCAAATCTTTCCATAATTCATTAATCTTGTTGAAATTGTTAAATCCAATAATGATTGATCAATATTGTATAAATTGTTCTAAGGTAATATTTGATCAGGTTATCGAACATGAATTTAATATATTTCCACAAAAATTAAAAAAAATAATTTTTTCGTCCATTTCAATGTTTTGTGATTAGACTAAGGGCCGGTTCATGAGCTCGGGATTTAGCTAAGTCTAGACTAAAACGGGTGGCCATCGTAGCATCGACAAACGTTAGCCTCGACACTATTTTCTGAGGGCTCTCTATGCTGCTAACCCACTAACCTGTCGAGACAAACGTTTGTCGATGCTACGGTAGCCACCCGTTTTAGTCTAGGACTTGAGTGTATCCCGAGCTCATCAACCGGCCCTAAAAGCTGCACATTTCTTCTAACTTCTTCCTCTCACTTTTCTTGTTGTATTTCTCTTCCTTGTCCACTCCTCATTCATTACACCCTTTCACTTTTAGAAGAAGCACACATTATGATCTCATGTCCTCTGCAATCGTATAAAAACCTCTCAACAATTCCCAGCTGGCCTAACTTCTGGAAATAAAGTCAAAAGATACTCTGTTTCGCATGTCCTACCTCTTAGGGTGCGTCAAAACTTTACAATCACCGCCCTCTACCATGGAATATTGGTACTACTTCATTTCAGTTTAATTTTGATTCTTCAAACTCCTTTTCCTTCTTTTTCTTTCTCCATCCCTTGCTAAAATCTTGTTTTTTACTATCTTCATCCCAAATCTAAATTCCAACTTTTTTTTGTTGTTTTATCAAACTCTCATTTTCTTTTCTTTTAACGTTGCTCTGTTAATCTGACAATTTCTCACCATTTTCATCTCCTTTTCTCCTCATTTTTCTTTCTTTTTCTTTTCAAAGTTCTCTTCCTCCGAACCCCTTCCTTCTTTCTTTCTTCTCTATCATCTGCACTCTTGGCTTTTCTACGTTTATCTTTCTTTTCAATTAAAATTTGTTCCTTTAAATTTCTTGTTTTGTTTTAGAGCTGTCTTTCACTTTCCAGTCCTGTCTATTTCTTTTTCTTTTCTCTTTCCCTTTCACCCTCCTGTAATCAACTCCTTCTTCCTCTCTCTCTCTCTCTTTTTTCCTCTTCCTCCATCTATTACTCCGGTTTCGAGTTTATCTCTGGACCTTTATTCTTGAGGTCCAGCTGTTAACTGTCAGAAAAACTGTGTAATGTACATTTTGCGACGATCTGCCATCTCCCCTCACGCCATTAGATAGAGCTCATGTGGCCAAGACATTTCATCTAATATATGGGAGGTCTAAGTGCGCTCTTTTCTGACGCACCCCAAGAGGTAGGACATGCGAAGCTGAGAATCTTTTGTCTTTATTTCTATCGTCTGGAGACTGACTAGTTTACAAGTCGAAGACAATTCGTGTTTAGTACATGGAAATGTTGTGTTATAATTTAGTTATTGTTTTCTTTTTCTTCCTCTTCTTCTTCTTTTTCTTCTTCTGCTTTTTCTTCCTCTACTTCCCCTTCATCTTCGTTTTCTTATCCTCATTCTTCGTTTTCTTCATCTTCTTCTTCTGCTTCTTCTTCTTCTTCTTCTTCTTCTTCTTCTTCTTCTTCTTCTTCTTCTTCTTCATCTTCTTCTTCTGCTTTTCTTCCTCTTCCTCCTTCTTCTTTTCTTATCCTCCTTCTTCGTTTCTTCATCTTCCTCTTCTTCTTCTTCTTCTTCTTCTTCTTCTTCTTCTTCTTTTTTCTTCTTCTTTTCCTCTTCTTTTACTTCTCCTGCTTCTTCTTCTTCTTCTTCTTCCTCTTCTATAGAAAAGGAAGATGAAGAGTAAAGAGGAAAAGGAAACGATGAAAATGAAGATGAAGAAGGGGAAAAATACAAAGGAAAAGAATAAGTGGACAAAGAAGAATGTATTTGGAGATAATGTTTGATTGAACAGTTGGTAATCACTGATAGTACTGAGTTTTAAGGAGTACATAAAGGAGAAATTCATTATCTAATGATAGTGAGAAAAATACCTGCAGTGGACTATTGGATTAGTTTGGATGAGTATAGAGAGTGGAGGTCAAAAAAATGGAGAGGAAAAAGAAGAATGAGAAGTGGAAGGAGAAGAAGAAGTAGCAGAAGTAGAAGGAGAAGGATAAGAAGAACAAGGAGAAGGAAAAGAAGAACAAGATCATTAAGGAGAAAAAGAGGAAGAAGGAGATGAAGAAGAATTTTGTCAATGGTAGATAAATTGCAGAGAATTAGTGAAATATCATCATCCAATACAGGAAAAACAGAGGAAGAACAACCGAAGGAACAGGAGTTGAGAAGTAAAAAGGTGCACTGAAGGAAAAAAAATAGTGAGAAACTAGACAAAAAAAGCACGTTTAGAGCTCGAGCAAATCCCCGCTGGAGCACTTGTGATTTCTTGACATTGAGAGTCCTCCTTTCGATACCTGTGAGTCTCAGACTCCGGAATCTCTCATCTCAATCTTCATTTCGTTTCCTTCTGTCACTCGTTACCCTCTTCCAGTCTCTCTTATCTTCCTTTTTATACTCTTTTTCTTCATCCCTTCACACACTAATCCACTGAGGGGTTGAACGCCCTTACGACGACAGTAATCTTCACCTTCAACTGAAAGTACCTTTTTTTCTTTCGCCTGCTTACTTTGTTCATGTTGGTTCTACTATTTTGTACGGCCTTCAATAATGCTACCTGTTTGATATTTGATTCAAATGTCATAAACGTATAGGTATATTAATTTGGAAAATTTTTGGGAAAAAAAAGATATTGAAATTTATTGATATTTGCATTTTTTTAAACCACACCTTTAATTATAAATCTACCAAATTTCATGAGAAAATCTTGTTTTTTTAACGAGATATGATGAAAAATATTAAAAACACAAAATGGCTGATCAGCATTCTGCCAACGACATTTTCTGTTTGTTTTGACTCCTAGAATATCGTGGTAGTACTGGAGTCACTATTTTTTGGGACACCCTGTATAGAAGGGTGAAGTCAGAAATGAAAATTGGGACAACATTTGCATTTAAAGGAAATGAGTAGCTTAGCGAAGGCAGAATGAGAGAATTGCCATTCTACAAAACTTGAAGTTTCATGAACCTTTGTATGAAATTGCATTGGCTCATACGATTGATCCAATACCTCTTCAGTTTCTCTTCCATGCAGGATTTTGATCGAAACAGGGGCTGATGAACGAGGGTAAAAGAAAAGAGAGAAAGCGAAACAAGTGAAAAAATTGACCACACTCTGTCTCTCTTGCTCCAGCTGTATTATTCCAGTCAAACCATTCACACTTTTTATTAGGTCTGGTCACTCCACAAAGGCTCGATAGACTTCGACCGAAATTAATTAACTCCCTCGCTGTTGGTAGTAGATTTCAGAGTGGTGAATCACCTTTGGATTCAACTCTTTCACCTCTTGTCTTTTTTATTTTGATTCCAGTCTAACGTTTCCACGTCTCTTTCCCCTATTTTTATTCTTATTTTAGTTACTTTATCCAAGTTTTATCCGAAGTTTTCACAGCTCTCTTTTTAGTGAATACGAGTTCACTCCCTTTTTTACGATTCCAATTTCCTCTTTTTTTTCAAATTCAAGTTCTTTTTTTATGCCAAATTCGATCATTCTGGCCTCAACCATGCTCCATGTTTGCATTAGCACTTGTCAAGGCGCAAAGATAGATCCACAAACCTGGAGAGCTGGAAAATTCCAGCCACGGGGTGAATTAGTTTAAAGGTTTGTCCAGTGTCCATGGAAGCCAAATAGTACTGGATACGCATACTGAATTAATTGAGATGAAATGGAATTTGGTGACGTCATCTGAGTAAATATAGTTGGGTGGAACTTCAATATTGAGTGAATATAGAGAAGTTCGAAAGGTGAGTCTTACAGTGCCTTCACTTGGCCTGTACTGATAATCAAATCCCTCACTACAGCTTTCTACAATGAAGAGAATATGTAAGTTTTGAATAAAAAGACTAGAACTTGTCGAGATCACATATTTAATGGAACAACGAGATACCGGATTCATTTGTAAAATATTTATACTAAAATACAGTGCAGCAGAATTTATACTCGTGACCGGGCGCTGTGATTGGGAGTTCAACGGCCTATCAAGGTGAACGCCTGCCATTGGCCTCGATATAAGCTCCTCCCACAATGGGCGGTTTCTACAAACGTCATAGCAATGGCGGTTCAAACAAGTATCAAAGCAATAGATTTACGCTCCTCCCATAATCAACAAATAAACTGAATTATCTTGCTCTTTTCATTCCACAATGTTCTCTCCAAGCATTCTTATTTATTTCATTTGTGTCTTGAAAATATCTATTGCCTTTCTCTGCTTTGTTAGTTGTTTGAACCGCCATGACGTTTGACATTGCTATGATGTTTATTTAAACCGCCCATTGTGGGAGGAGCTTATACCTAGGCCAATGGCAGGCGTTCACCTTGATTGGCCGTTCAACTCCCAATCACAGCGCTCGGTCACGAGTATAATTCTGCTGCACTGTATTTTAGTTTTGAGTTTAACAGAGATTGATAATGGTGTAACAAACGAAACCGGTATCTCGTTGTTTCATTAAATATGTGGTTTTGACAAGCTCTAGTCTTTTTATTTAGTACTTACATACTTTCGTCATTGCAAAAAGCTGTATTTGAGGGATTTTCTAGTCTTTTGATTCAGTATGGATAACTACCACAATGTCACCTTCACTCATGCAAAGAAAGTTAAAATTTATGTAAGAATCGATACACTATAATGATGCTATGAAGTTCATGTTGTTTAGTGGATGTAATAATAGAGATTTCAAACATTGTAAGAAGCTATGATGAGTTCTAATTTTAATAATCCATCACTAGTCCAGATTCAGATGCCATAGCGAACTCTCCAGTATCCCTATATGTAAATTTTTGGTTTTGACAACTTCCAGTCTTTTTATTCCGTATGGATAACACCTCCACTACTACACAAAAACTTCCAATTTTTATGGAACAGGCCCCTGATTTTTTCTCTGAATAAATATAATTATGAACATACTTCATAGTTTGATGGACATCGGACATACTCTATAGTATGATAGAAATACTTCGTTTTGAGTGATCTGATTTTGTTTTTTGATCAATTCAAGCTGCTTCAATATACTCGATAGGATTAAAAATAGAAATAAGATAATTCTAGAGGCAATCGTAGTAATGAAAAGTAATAATAATTGTCGGTCCGATCGAATTGGTTATGAAATAATACAGTAGTGCTTTAGAAACGGTACGGTAGTCCAATTTGATTACGCCACGGGGTACCTGGGTGATGAAAAGGGGGGAAGGCATGCAGAAGGTGGAGAAAAGAATGTAAAGGATATGAAAGGGTGAATAGGAAGAGAAAGAAAAAGAGAAGGATGAAAAGAGAAAAAGAAGAAATCGGGAGAATAGGAGTGGCAGACAACAAAAGTCGTGAGGAGATGGTGATTGATTTCAAGATTACTTTACTTCTGAAGTAGCCGACTCGTTACTGAAAGAAAAAAAGAAAGAAGAGAGATAAGAATAAGGTGAAGAAAAAGAAGGCGAAGGAGTGGTAGAAGAATATGAGAAGATAGAGAGGGAGAAGAAGTAGAATAGTCTACTGAGAAGAACTAGTTAAAGTAGAGAAGAATTATTAGAAGAAGTATAGTAGAATGCAAATTTTCAACTTTTAGGTCTCATTTCCATCAAGTAAGAAGCTAGATTACAATGAATGAAAAACCTTAAAAATATAAATAGGTGCGGTGGGGGATTAGAATTGAAGAAGAAAAAAAAGAAGGAAAAGAAGAAGGAAAAGAAGAATGATGAGAAGGAGGAGAAGGAGAAGGAAGAAGAGAAGAAGAAGTAAAATTTGGATGATTTTGTATGACTTCTTGTTTTTCTTTTTCTTCCTCTTCTTTTTCTTCTCCTTCTCTTTTTTCTTTTCCTTCACCTCCTCCTCCTCCTCCTCCTTATCCTCATTCTCCTCCTTCTCCTTCTTAGAACTCTTTTTCTCTCAATGTTTCTTCATTGGTTTCCGATGATTAATGCGGTTTGAAAGCTAATAACTTTCTCTCTCAGTGCCAATTCTCAACTATATCGGTTTCTTGAACTTCTAAAAGTTTTCAAGTTTCAAAGTTCTCGTTTCACTTACACAGAAGTGGAAGACGAGAAAGATGGAGAAGAAGAAGAAGAAGAAGAAGAAGGAGAAGAAGAAGGAGAAGAAGAGGAAGAAAATGAAGAGGGAAGGTGATGAAGGAAAAGAAAAAGAAGGTGGAGAAGAAGAATGAGAAAAATGGAAAGAACGTAGGAGGAGAAGAAGGAGGAGGAAAGAAGATGAAGAGGGTAAGAAGAGGCAGGTGAAGTAGAAGGATGAGTGGAAGAAGAAGCTGAAGAATGAAGAGGAAGAGGAGTGGGATGAGGACAGTAAATAGAATCTCAAATTAATGCATATTTTATAAAATCCTCCTACCCAAACGAAGCTCTAATTGCACACAAATATTTGGGGTTTTTCCTTGAGATTTCATGAAATCTCTGAGATTTTGTAGAATAGTAAATAACTGAAAAACATTAGGCATCAAGTTCGGTGAAGTATGCAATAAACATAATTATAAGTCTGTTGTGTGATCGCCTTTTTTTTCTGCTTCTTGAATCTTCTTAAATTTATTAAACATTTCTTAATCAGAAAGGTATTAGGAAACAAATCACAATAACTCAAATAATACATAGTAATAAATAATTGGACAAGAAACACAATAATTGTCATGACAAAACAACAATGAGCATCTTGCAAATAAGGGGTTAGGCCATCACTCAATAAGGTAACGCGATATTACCGTGTAAGGAACTCGTTAATTAAGCTGCTAATACCCTAATAATTGACTACAAGTGAGCATCTGTAATAAGCACATGTACCTGTCACTCGGTGACAATTATTGGGTCTAATTGAACATGATTATGGCACTAAATATCCTAAACAAGATGTCTCAACTTGTAATAATAGATGTTGGGTTGAGATGGAACGTGAATTTGCAATGAATGTAGATTAGTAATGGGTCTTGAATTGGATTTGAGATGAGATTCTACTAGGTGTAACAGTATTGTTTTGCAATGGTGAGATGACATCAAATAGATACCTGTTTCGAATTCATAAGGTTCTAGATGAGACATGATAAGAGTGACCTACATTAGTACATTATTCAAAGATTATCACGCATTTATCAGTTGATAATGTGAGTTGATAGTGGGTAATAATATTAATTTCATCATTGAGCCAAGCCTGTATGAACCAGGCTTGTTTGAGATATGTTTGTACAAATAATAATATAAGCACATCTTATGTACATCAAAATGTACTCATAATTGTATATTTATTGTAATGAATATGAAAATAATATACATAATACAAAAAATATAATATAATACTACAGAGACTGTATAATAACAGTGCGGTCATTGTTGTGAATGGGTTCATAACATTGTATTGGAATATTTTTTATTCCCGCCACCGCTATTTTTTTGTCAAATTTTCTTCAATTTGACAGGCAAACATTAACTTATTCACTCATTTTTCAAACTTATTTCTAGAGAAACAACATGAAAAAACTTCCCTAACATTAAAAATTGTCTCTCCACTCTTAGACTTAGTAAGGAGAGGTGTGATGATGGAAGATGAATATTTTTCAGGCAGACAGAAGTGGTCGCTTTGAGGTCAAAATCTGTCAACTAGAATTGATTCCGGAACCTTGACTAGTAGAAGAACTCAGTTTATGATTTGAAAAATTCGAATGATCCTTTCTTGTGTTGGCAAGTATGGAAGAATGCTATGCAACGTACAAGCACAGTTTTATTACTGTTACAAGCACAGTTTACTGTACAGTAATAGTACTTTCACGATTCAATCTATAGATTCAAAATTTTTATAGACCACTGAAAGTAGTTTCCTGTTATTGGTCCCAGGATTTTATTAGTGCTTCATGACCTTGTAGCGTAACTTAAGCCGCCCTTCACGCAGCTAAGTCCGTAACGTCTTCATCGCGAAGTTTTCAAGTACAAAACTTCATAATCGTCGACGATTGTCTCGAGTGTGAAGGACTTTGCGCGCTTCGGACTATAAGAGTGCTTGAAGAGAAACTATTTATGAAGTTTTTATCGGACTTCGTTACACTTTTCCGAAGTATGAAGCTGAAAAACAGCCAACATTGTTATAGATTTTTTGTACGATGTTAGTTACAATAATACTTTTAAGGACTAAGAAAAATAATTGTAGTGTTTTCCCATATAATTTCTGTGCAAATGAATCTATTCATTTATCTAGCGTACAGCTTTTAGTAGTGGGGACATCAGGGTGGGGATAATGAATAATCTGTTAATATATTTTCCATTTTTTAGGCTAGGCGTACACCGGTTAGTCAAGACAAGACAAGACGAGATTAGTCACGTTTAGTCACAGTAATTCACATAGTTGCTTATGGAGCAGCACACACTTATGCAATGACTAATCGGTGTGTGTTGTTTCATATGCAACTATGTGAAGTACTGTGACTTGACGTGACTAATCTTGTCTTGACTAACCGGTGTACGCCTAGCCCAACATCGTTTAAAAGAGCTACATAAAAATTGTGCTTTATGAGATTTGATGCCATGTAATCCACCTTTGGAACTGTATCAATCTCACAACATTCCAGTCATTAAACAAGGGAAGAAACACTTGGAAGCTAACTGTTGTGTTAACAGTGAGAAAACGTCATAAAAACAATAGAATTAATAGTTCAAAAACATGGTTTCAACGATCGTGTAGATATTATAAAGAATGGATCATTGTCTTGTAATACTCAGGCTTTCTCAAAGAGTATCATCTGCATTCTTCATACACTTTCCCACTCTATCACTCTTCTATTTTAAATTTCACTTTTTTACAATATGGGTTCCTTGTTTTAGTTGTCGTGGTCGGGTATAATTCAAGCTGAACTTGAGTCTTTTGAGTATTGAATCTTTGTCCTATGAGTCTTGGATTGTTTTTCTAGAATGAGAGTTGTATAATGAGACAGGAAGTATAAAGTTGTATCGAATATAGAATTGTTGAGGCTGATAACATTGATTCAATCCGGATATATGGAATAACTGTAAAGTCTGTTTAAACCTTGGTTAAGGCCGGTTGCACGAAAGTGCTATAAAGTTAACTCTCGATTACTCATAAGCGTTAACATTGCAGTAACCTTTATACCGTACCGATACCGTAACTGGGGGTAAATACCATTAAGTCTCTATTGATACAGGATATAAGCTTACCCTCTTGCCATTTTGAAACTAAACTCTTGCCATCTCTAAACTAATATTAAAATTCAACATATTCACTCGCCTAACTCAAGCACTTTCATCAAAATCTGTGTGAACCAAAATGGCGACTACCTGGTGTTTATAGAGCCCTAGATACTGTTATAGGAACATGTCATGTATTTCTAACTTCTAGGAAAGATCTTTCCTTCTCAAAGAATATACAAGAATAATTATTTGTTTGGTGCATTTTTACTTCTAAAACATACTTCCAAATTCCAAATTGATAAATCACAGTTTTTATTTTATTTTTAGGAGTGAAAATTTATGTTGAATTGTGAATGTGAACATAACCCTCTTTTGAAATTTCATCAAAATCAGGAAGAGAAGACGTTTTGGACTCTGTCTGTGTTTTCATCCTATAAGTTATTATTTGTAATCAATAAATAAATTATAAATATACCATCTTCTTGTAGAAAGCATGGTTCATTACTATAGGCTGTAACTCACCATTTCTCAGCTACACTGGGATATCATCCAAACACATTTTCATATCTCATATCTATGATTATCATAGCCTATCTCCTATGATTACAAAAGTAGCAGAATATTCTATCAAACTATATTAACGACTTCAATAACAACGTGAGAGTGAATTTCCCAGAAACAACACACTTCTCACAGTAACATAGTAACAGTAACGATAATCTAATAACAGTAACAGTAATCGGTCTCACAGTCACAGCAGCTCAGTAATCTCTTGGAACAATCCCACGACAAAGGACCGTTAAATGCTGATGCTAGCCTGCTGAAAGCTCAATAAACTACAATCACTATCTTTCAATCTAGGAGCCAATAAATTTCAGGAAGCTCAGCGCACTACGAAACGATCACTTCTCCTTCTTCTTCTTCTTCTCCCTCTTTTCTTCTTCTTCTTCTTCTTCTTCTTCTTCTTCTTTTCTTTGTCCTTCTTCTTCTTCTTCTTCTTCTTCTTCTTCTTCTTCTTCTTCTTCTTCTTCTTCTTCTTCTTCTTCTTCTTCTTCTTCTTCTTCTTCTTCTCTCTTATCCTTCCTCCTTCTTCTCCTCCTCCTCTTCTCCTCCTTTTTATCTCTCCTTACTCTTCTTCCTCTTCTTCCTCCGCACCTTTCCTTCTTCTTCTACTTTTTGTGGAGTTCTTATCAAATAACATAGTATGAACTCCAACTCTATTTGATAACAGGGACCATACAACCTCCCAACACTCACTAACCTACCCCAATAGAAAAACTTAAGCCATCCTTTTTGCAAATCTTACCTAACCTAGAGCAATGTGATAGCCTAGCTACACTCAAATATTTACACAACCTGAGACAATGAGAGTCCTAGCTTAATTTCACTCAGAACTCACCAAAGCGGCTACTGATAACGGATCATACTCATAAATCCCAAATCATGACTGAACATTTTCAAACGTGACCGATTACTTCGTGAACAATGCAATAGCATGGAGGCGTTCACACGAACCGTCCGCTCTTGTATATGCTCTCTTAGTGTATCTATTTATAGTAAAGTTGAAGTTAGTGTATAATAATATATTACGAGTATATAGTGTAATAATATATATTTCAATGAGAATTTTGAAGACTTTTTACAAATATTACATTTATATGCTCTGCTCTGTGATGTGCAATCTTTTTACAGGTGGAAAAGGCACCTAGATTTTCAAAATAGCCGGGTTTTCCAACTACCTACGAGTAGATAGTTATTTCGATAGATATTTAAATCGTATTTCTGCCTCTGCAAATGAAAACGTGCATTGATAGAGTACATAAAAGAATCATGGTGAAGTTATTGCACTATTTTTTAGTACACTAGCTTAAAATATTTCAAAGTTAAGCGTCGTTAAAGGATGTCATCCAAGAAAACCAATGCAAGGATTCGACGTAAATACAATGCCGTCACGTTGCGGTAGTAGAATTCAATTGAAGTTTCTTGTAATCAATGCTTCATAGACAGATTTACAAAAATTATGAAGATTCTTTAAAAATGTGAGATGTTGTATTGCATAGAAGTTCTTCAAATACACAAAATAGATATACTGTATTACAATACAATTGATTGAAAGGTACGAGTAAAGAATAGATATAAAAGAATAGAATATAGATATGATGTACGTTATATCACAATCATTATTATGTCCTCAACGTAACCCTTTTGTAGGCAGCAACTTCTATGCCATTCAACTACAACTTCTTATAGGCAGCAACTTCAGTAGGCAGCAACTCTACAACTTCTTATGCCATTCTTATTATTCGACCAATAATTGTAAACAGCTGATCGATTCAATGAGTTCTGATTAGTGATTGGTGGAGTGAAAATTAAAAGACAGAAGTGAGCTAATCGTGAATTAAAATCAGTGATGATACAGTTCAGAGACTTCAGGCTTGCTCGCCGTGTTCAGCCAATCACGAATCTAGGATTCTCTTCCTTGTCAGGTTTTTTCCGTGTTCGATAATAATTCTTAAAACAACTTTTCTTCAGACTCACTAACTCTCTTTTCACTTTTCTCCTGTTGCTCCAACTTGTAGTAGAGTTTTATCGGTTTTAATATCTTAGTTTTTAGTTTGAAATTATCTTGGAATAATTATCTTATTTTCAAATCACCGAAAGATAAGATATTTATTTGTTTGGGAATGTTTCATTCATGTTAATTCCCCCACATTTAAACTCATTTCATGCTCATTCATGCTTGTTATTAGAAGTTTTTATCTTCAGATTTAAGTTTTTTTATCACTGAAGTCGAAGTCTTTAGGAGATGTTGACTGGCAATTCTTCTTCCACCATCACCTCCTCCTCCATCTTCTTCTTCTTCTCTTTCTCTTCCATCTCCTGTTCCTCTTTCTGTTCCTAATCCTCCATCACTGCTTCCTTCTCATACGAAATTTTTTTGATCTTCTTCTTCTTCTTCTTCTTCTTCGTCTTTTTTCTCTTCTTCTTAGTCTTCTCTTATCTTCTTCTTCTTATTTTTTCTTCTCTTCCCCTCTTCTTTTCTTCTCTTTTTCTTCTTTCTCTTCTTTTTCTTCTTCTTTTACTTATTCTTCTTCTTCATCTTCTTCTATCTCTTCTTCTTGTTCTTCCTCTTGGTCACGGGACTTTTTCGATTTATCAGTGGCCGGTCTCAAACTATTTCATCTACCCTCCCTCCTCTTGATAAAATCGGAAGGTTTTGGGGTTGTGAGGAATTTCAGGGGTTGAGGAAATCTTCTCAGGAAGAAAAGAGTCTGTCCGTGTGATCGGATTGCTTGCTCATGCTTCTACATCTTGTACACTTTTTCTGTCATCGTAGTTCTATTTCTAGATTCTTTCTTTCCGTTGTTATTATCTTCCCAGCTCCACTTCGAGTGATTGTCAATAATTAATAATAAATACAATTTATTCCATAGTACCAGCAGTGTTAAAAGAAATCAACTAAGAAATTAGTTGATTTCTTCAATGATAATTCTTCATATTATGTCAAATAAAATTATTTTTCTTACGATCTTCCCTATATCAAGCTTCGTGATTGAGTTATTCAAATACTAAAAAAATTTAGTTTTTCCAATTCAACTCAAAGGTTTCCAACCTTTTCAATTATGACATTCATAATAATATGTAGGCTCATACACTCATACTGAATAAGAAGACTTGAAGTTGTCAAAACCACATATTTAATAAAACAACGAGATACTGCAGTATCGGTTGTTACATCATCATCAATCTCTGGTGAGCTAAAACTAAAGAAGGCTATTATTTATAGTGCAGCAGAAAATTTTACTCGTGATCGAGCGCTGTGATTGGCAGTTGAATGGGCTATCAGGTGACCGACTGCCATTGGCCTAGATAAGCTCCTCCCACAATGGGCGGTTTCTACAAACATCACAGCAATGGCGGTTCAAACCCGATAGACCATTCAATTGCCAATCACAGCTCTTGGTCACGTGTATGAATTCTGCTGCACTGTACTTCAGTTTTAGATTACCAGAGATTGATAATGGTGTAACAACCGAGACTGCAGTATCTCGTTGTTTTATTAAATATGTCGTTCTGACAACTTCAAGTGTTCTTATTAATATGGATAACTACCATAATTATATGGATAATTATGTATGGATAACTACCACAACATCACCTTCACTACTACACAGAATAAAATATGTATATTATAATGAACAACTGCATGAATGCCAATTGAGTTTAAATTCCATTAAATTACATTGTTTAAAGGCGTATGAATTTCCTTGACTTCCTTGAAATTAGCCGGGTCTCTTGAGCCTGTATAGCAAATTTTATTTTAGTTAACTGAGAACTGAGTAAATTGTACTTCCATCAAGTACATTGCTTGAAATATGAGTTAGTTCTTTCACACTAACATTAATGATTATGGAAATTTCCAATTATTAGAGGCTCTTCATCTTCACCCATTTATCAAGTTCGTGGAAAAATTCAAAACAATTAAAAAGAAATGACTTAAGAGCTGAGAACTGAGGAAGAAGGCAGCACGAACGCATTGAACTCTTATTCAATCTGCTTAATTTATTCATAGCTTGGCTTGAGCACATTTGGAGAATAAAAATGCGAACATTATGATCGTTACAGCCGTCATTGATGGCTCTTATATAACGAGTGACTAGAACGAAAAGGAATTCTACCCGTTATTATGCATTGTAAAGTGATTGTAGTTTGATAAATATGTCGAATAACTTCAGAAAGGATGATAGTTAATTGTTATTGCAGGAATCCTAATTGTTATAGATGCATCGCAGAGGTATTGGACTTTGAAATATAGGCGACTGGAATAGCTTGAGGAGAGATTTGATGATAACTGTTAACCAGAATTGCAGGGATTTTAATTGCTATTAATGCAACAAAAAGGAATTTGAAATATATATCTGGATTAAGTTGAGGAGAGATAATAATAGTCTTTAGTTTTCATTGTAAGAATTCTAATACTTATTATGGATTGCGAAAAGATTCAACTTTGAAAAATAACTGGAGAAAGAGCGATAGTCGATTGTTATTGATTCAATTACAGCTGCAAGATTAATGCGTCAGATAGAAGCAGATGAGAACGGTTACTGTTATTGGTTTGTAGCAGTGATTTGAAAGTGGAATCGTGGAATTGGAATTGAAGAGAATGGATTCATCTATAATGTTAGAGATGCTTGAAATTTGAATTTAGAGATACAGTTATTTACAAGAGATTTGTTGAACTCGAGTTTCAAGTCATTGGGAGTTAAATTACTATTATTTCTAAGATTTATTGTGCATTGACTAAGGAAGCAGGTTGCATTGCAAGCGCTCGCTAACTATAGGTTACATTGTATCAGTTTTTTACTGTACAGTGTATAGTTGTAGGCTACTGTTTTTATTATAAATACACTGTAATATATCAGTTGTTTTGCTTTTTGAATTGACTGCCCTTGTCTTCTGAATAAGCGGAAACTATTTCAGTCGAGCAAATTTGGTATGTGATGACAAATTACTAAGGCTAGGCGTACACCGGTTAGTCAAGACAAGACAAGACGAGATTAGTCACAGTACTTCACATAGTTGCTTATAAAGCAACAAACACCAATTAGTCATTGCATCGGTGTGTGCTGCAATGAGCAGCTGTGTGAATTACTGTGACTAAACGTGACTGATGTCGTCTTGTCTTGTCTTGACTAACCGGTGTACGCCTAGCCTTACTTAATAAAAAGACTTGGAGTTGTCAAAACCACATATTTAATAAAACAACGAGATACAGGTTTCGATTGTTACTCCATTGTCAATCTCTAGAAA